>JAYESA010000009.1:11619268-11760119 GCA_036927795.1 Iris macrosiphon
CATTCAAATTGGCTACACTTTGCCATCACCAATGGAGATTTCTATCTATGGTAGAATTAAAAAAAAAAAAAACTCCTAACAGTGATTTCTATTCTAATTTTTATCCAACGTCACTGATATAGAATAAAAATTTCAGTATATTTTATTTTAATTTCTATTATATATGGTGCTGATGTAAGATGAAAATTTTCGTGGACTCTACTCCAATTTTTATCATATGTGGCACTGATGTAGGATAAAAAAAAATTCCATGAAAGTTTCCATATGTGAAAAGTCTCGTAAAATTTTTCATCTCTCGTAACAATTAATATATGTGAACCAATAGGAACAAAAATGAACTAACAAGAACTAGAGTATCAGTGATATAAACCATAAAACAATCAAGTTAAAAGGGCTAGAATATCACTCAAGTGATTTAAACCATAGAGTAGCAGTGGCAAATGATCCATATTACAGAAATTATTTTCTACGGAAGAACAAAAATATGATATTGACATGTCATAATTTACAGATCTATGAAACAAAAACTCATAGTATTACGAAAAATATGATACTATAGACCCTACATATTTAAAGACATAGGTTCAGTAAGTTTGGTTTGGTTCGGTTCGGTTTTAATTGGTTTCTTGAATGATCAAGTCATTACCGAACCAAAATAGTAAATTATTAATAAAATTCAACCGAACCAATCCGACCGGACCAACAGTTCGGTTAAAAATTGATCGGTTCGATTTAGTCCGAATCGATTTGGTCAATTTGGTCCAAATGTGCACACTCCTACAAAATAGGATAGAAATTGAAAAACATTGAAAAGTAATTTTGTGTGCAATTTTTTTTGTATAAATTCTGTCAATTGGAAAAGAAATTTCTTAAATGATAATGTCAAGTAGGATATGACTCAATTTTAAAAATTCCCAATGGAGATAACCTTAGGCCAGCATAAAATTTTAGCATGTTCCAATTAATAGGAAACCATTCAATTGCAGATGGACGTGGCAACTTGCAAGCCGGATCAACTCGGGCCGAAAAAAGTTTTGACTCGTGTGGACTTGGTTCCATTAACGAGCCCAACTTTAACATGAAAATGAGCTACTTGAACAGCAAAATGAGAGCTCAATTGCTTTTGGAGCATCAATATATAGTAAGGCTCATCTCAATTTCTATATTCTATATTTAGGATATAAGAGCTTATTTTGTAGAATAATAAAGTTCAATTGAAGATCAACGATGGTCTCGTCCTAGCCATAGAATAAAAATTTCTCCATTTAAAATGTAGGAATTTATTTTGTAGAATAATAAGACTTGATTTGAAATCCCAATTTTTAAATTCAAAATTTTATATTATTTTGATCACACAAACTTTGCCATCAAAGATCATTTTATTATTTTCTACTATTCTCATATAGACCAAGTTTATCCTATATTAAATTTTTTTCTTATAAATTTAAATCTCTAGATGCGTTTTTATGCTCCATCTATGGTGGATGCTCCGATAAGCATAGATAGTGCGCTCGTGGGCAAATTATGTGTCAAGTGACACTACTTGATTCTTATCAAGATGGTAACCTCACTAAACATCAAGAAAACGACTAATTGATTTTTGTCAAGGTGGTAGTCTCACCAAACAACAAGAAAACGGGACAACTATTTACATCTCACAAAGTCCCAACCTAGATTTATAACAACAAATATTATTGCATATGCACGTCATGTTTACGTATATTTTGTCTTCTTTCGTTTGGAAGCTTTAAAGAAGTAGAGATTAGAAGTAAAAATTCGTAAAATTTGATGTTTAGATGACCATTGAAGTGAGTCAAAAAATATAACTTTTGTAGTTTCTATGTTTGTTTTGTAGTTATGTTTAGTTTGTAATAAAATGATAGTTGAGAAATGATATGATTATTCTCTTTTGATAAAAAAAAAAAGAAGACGATTAGTTTACCCCATTCTTAACACATTTGATTATCTTACTTTTTTGCAATTGTTGATAATTATGAATTACCAGACAAATAATAATACAACACAAATAATAAGACAAAAAATAATTAAATTAATTAGCAAATAATACAATTAATAAAAAAAAGCTTTGTAAATAAAAAAACATAAGCATATATATTTTCATTAACACATTTGTCTATCTGTTTTTGTAATTTTTGTTAATTTATACTTGACACATAATTATTAAAAAAAAATTATTAAAAAAATTAGAAAATATAATAATTAATAGAAAAATGTATACATTTACATAAACAACTTTAGCAGCCATCACATCACTTTTTTCTAAAGTGAGAGGGAGTACCTCTTTCTGATTTCTTCTTCTTCTTCTTTTTCTTCTTTTTTTTTTTTTTTTTAAGTCGTAAAGGCAGTAATGAAGCCGAAATAAAAATGGAGAAGCCATTACATCACTCTCTTTTTTTCCATTTCTACTTTACTACTATCAAAATGGAACCAAACAATCGAACTTCAACTACAGTTATTTTTCGATTCTTCTTACCAAATTGATGCGAGTTCCGTGTACCTTAATAGAAAAATAATATTGCATGATCTTTTCATTCCTAGACAACAAAAGAGTCGCTTAGGCCACGTTTGACTCACGATCAATCATTTTCTATATTTGGATGCATAAAATAAAGAAAAATAATCTCCAAAGGAAAAAAAAAATTCATGAAAATGGTTCCTCCATCCATCCGAGGATTCACTTTTCATTCCTTTCTAATGGAGAAAGTAATTGTTGAGTTATGAGGGACTTATTTAGTCCTACATCGAATAGAAAATAAGGAGGAGGCTAGCCTCCTCCTATATATATGTACCACATTTATTGGAAGTAAATCAATCAATTATTTTTTTTCTACATGGTATCATAACCAAAGCTCTGTATACTTTTTCAAAAAAAAAAAATCCAAAAAAATAAGAAAACTTTCCTTTCCCCCTGTCTCTCACCCGACCCCCCTTGCGTTCCTCTCCCCCCCTCGGGTGTCGTCGGCATTCCCTGCGGATTTGCCTGCGCGTGTCGTCAAACCCGTCGTTGGATCGTGAATAAAATCAGAAAGGAACTCTTGTGTGATCCTCTGAGATTACAGAGCATAATTCCTGAATTTTTTTTGCACAAATCTCTATTTCTAGCTCTTGTTCCGACAAGTTTCATCCATCGTGCATTTCTCATGCCGCATGAGTTTGGGGGTGTTCAGATAGATGGAGAAAGTCGTGATCGCATGTAGGCGCATGACACGTGTTTGAGTTGCGTTTGGCTTCGTCCCTGTGTGCAACTGTGGAGATGGGAACACCTGTGACTAGTTAAGAGTTCAAAGAGATACTGGATGGGATGGACAAGGTGTTTCAGGCCAAATTAGAGAAGACCTTATCCGGTAGGGCAGTGGGGGAGTCGTGCCCGCACCAGAACCGCCGCAGGTGATAAAGAAGATAGAGTTGCTGCCCAATGGCATCAAAACTTGAGGGGACGAGAAAATACCTAAGTTGGTCTAGGAGGGCGCTGCTGAACCTTCGGACCAAGGGGCTTGAAAAATATGTGAAGGAAGAGTGCACTGAGACAAAGGATAATACGAGTGCTGAGTGGAGCACATGGAGTTACCTTAATTCTCTGGTGGTTTCTTGGCTGGTGACTTCCGTGTCTCCATCCATAGCTGGGATGGTGGAGTCGATCTGCAGTACAGCTGATGTCTGGACGACGTTGGTTGGGATGTACTCTAGAGCTGGGAGTGTCATGATGATGATGGAAGTTGAGGAGAAGATTGATGCTACCATACAGGGAGAGAAGACAATACTCAAGTATGCAGTGGAGCTACGTCGCTTATGGGCGGACTTGGACTACTATGATCCGCTATCATTGCAAAATTCGGCAGATGTTCTTCTTGAAAAACAGTACCTTGAGCGTAGGCGTGTGGCTCATTTTCTCAAGGGTCTGAACCCGCAGTTTGAGACTAGGAGGGCAGCAATGGGTCATCTGCCATCTTTTCCGTCCATGGATGAGGATCAATGTTGCATCGATGGAGCAAGAGGAGATACGACAGAAGGTGATGAAAGGCGAGACCTCACCAGCTGTCCGATCTGTATTGGTGGTTCCCAGTGCTCCCATCAGCGATAACAGAGAGTGCTACAATTGCGAGAAGAAAATGCACCTCAGCTACAATTGCCCTCAACCCGCAATTCTGGTCGTGGCCGAGGAGGCAGAGGACAGAGAGGTGGACGTACAGGTCAAGGAGACAGGAGACGCGAAGGCCGAAAAGTTGCTCACCTAGCTGTGACGGAGGTGACCACTACCGAAATGACTGAAGCTGAGATGTTAGAGCTGGAGGAACTACGTCAGTTCAAGCTTCGGGTTGAGAGTTCTAAGGGCCAGGGACTGTCCACTCAGGATCTGGATAACACTACCTACCTTGGTAACTTTACTGGTTACGCTGCTGATATGGACAAAGGTATTCCGGTTCAGGCACTTGCATCCACTAAATCTCATACTGGTTGGATCATAGACTCAGGTGCATCTAGGCATATCACAGGTGCATCTAGTGAGTTTGCATTATATTATCCGAGCAAACATATGCATCCTGGGACAGTTCAGACGGTTGATGGGACATCCCAACCCATCAGGGGTACTGGCTCGGTCTATTGTACTTCATTTGTTATCCTGTCATCTGTTTTGCATGTTCTTTCTTTTTCGATCAACTAACTTTCTATTAGCTCTCTCATTGATCAATTGAATTGTACTATTCTTTTTAATCGGGATATGTGTTCTTTCCAGGAGAATGCCACAGAGAAGAGACTTGGGACTGGCATCATGCGTAATGGTCTTTGGTACCTTGATCGGGAGGCTGCAATGCTTGCTGCTACTACTAGTGGAGGTCCAGAGACAGAAACAATGCTCCAACACTGCAGATTGGGGCATTTATCTTTTGATAGTTTGAATAAGTTAGAACCTGAGATAATGAATAAAGTAGACAAAAAATATTATTTGTTAATGCTTGTGAACTTGAAAAGCAATCACGTTCTACTTATAAAATGGTTAGTCTTCGAAGTTTTGAGCCATTTGCACTTGTTCATTCTGATGTTTAGGGACCGTGTCCTACTACTTCTATCAGTGGATTCAGATGATTTGTTACCTTCATTGATTGCTACTAACGTATGACCTGGATCTACATGATTAAGCAAAAATCTGAGGTGTACAAATATTTTCAAGACTTCTCGGCATATGTAAAGACCTAGTTTGAAGTACATGTTAAGATTCTTCGAACAGCTAATGAGACCGAGTACACCAACAAGGAGTTTGCTAATTTCATCTCTAGTCAGGGAATTCTTCATCAAACCACTTGTCCAGACACTCCTGCTCAGAATGGGGGATGACTGAACGCAAGAACAAGCATCTACTAGAAGTGGCACGTTCTTTGATGCTGATAATGAATTTGCCAAAATTCTTGTGGAGTGAGGTTGTTATGACAACAGCTTATCTAATTAACAGGATTCCGTCAAGAGTATTAGGGATGAAGACACCATGCGAGATGCTCTTGGGCTCTAATATTTTTATTGTACCTCCCAGAGTGTGTAGCTGTACATGTTTTGTGCGAGATCACAAAATGATAGTGAGCAAGTGGGATCGACAAGCAGTTAAATGTATCTTTATGGACTACTCACCAAGTCAGAAATAATACAAATGTTGGTGTCCCACTGAAAGAAGGTTGTTTGTCAGTATGGACGCGACCTTCCGGAAGTTTGAACCATTTTATGGGGAGAAGACGGAGTTAAGTTCCTTATTCGAGGATGGCTCTAGTGATTCTAATAGAGAGGGAAAGAATGAGAGTGGCATCGTGGTTGGTATGATTCCATGTCCTTTTGAGTCACTAAGGAGTTATGGTGTCTCAAGGGAAGCCGACAGTCAGGGGGAGCTGAGAGTATATAGGGAGCATGAGCAGCATGAGCAGTATGAGCTTCCTCCTGATGTCCCTATGCTAGTACCCACAAATGCTGATGTCCAAGTCCCTCTTCTCCAGGACCTTCTTCGGCCCTTCCATCTGATTCATCTGGTAACAATTTTTTCCCTGATACTTCTAATCATCATGTCTTGCTTCGTAGAACTTTTAGAGTCAATGCTGAAAAACCTTCAGCTAAGTATGGCAGTTGGGAAACTGATATTGCACATTATATTTTATATGCATTCACTCCACCTGCATATAAGTCCTTCCTTTCATCATTAGATTCAGTGCTTCTACCTAACAACTGACAGGTAGCTAAGCAAGATCCTAGGTGGTTGAGTGTCATGCAGGAGGAACTTCAGGCCTTGAAGAAGAACGACACATGGGAGCTCGTACCACTGCCAGCTGGAAAGCGTGTTGTTGGATGTAAATGGATTTATACTGTTAATCAGACTCCAGAGGGCAAGATTGACAGGTACAAGGCCATATTGGTTGGTAAAGGCTATAGCCAAACTTAAGGTATCGATTATGATGAGATCTTTGCTCCAGCCGCAAATATGAGCACTGTGCGAGTGTTGGTATCATATACTACCAACTTCAATTGGCAACTACATCAGCTAGATGTCAAGAACGCATTTTTGCACGAGGATCTCCAGGAGGAGGTCTATATGGAGATTCCACCAGGCTTTGCTAATTCACAAGCAACGGGGAAGGTATGCAAATTGAAGAAGTCTTTGTATAGGCTAAAGCAGTCTCCGAGAGCATGGTTTGATAGATTCAGGCTTGCAGTCTGTGGTATGGGGGTATAGGCAGTACAATGGAGATCATACTGTGTTTTACAAGCACTCCAAGACTCGTATCACTATTCTTGCAGTCTATGTTGATGATATTGTAATTACTGTAGACGATACTGAGGAGATCCTACGGCTGAAGAAAAGGCTTAGAGAGAAATTTGAAGTTAAGAATCTGGGGCAGTTGAAGTACTTTCTCGGAATTGAAATTGTAAGGTCACGAAAGGCTATAGTAATTTCTCAGCGAAAGTACGCTCTGGACATTCTTTCAGAGACATGAATGCTGGGTTGCAGGGTTGCTTCTACTCCTATCGAGCATAATCACAAGTTGTGTGCTGAGGGTGGTGATCTGGTGAGTAAGGAGCAATATCAAATATTAGTTTGTCGGCTCATATATCTATGTCATACGAGACCTAATATTACTTATGCCGTGAGTGTGGTGAGTAGATATATGCATGATCTCATAGAGCAGTATATGGAGGCAGTTTGCAGAATTCTTAGGTATATTAAAAGAAGATCAGGAAAGGGGTTATGGATCAAAAGTTCTAGACATCTGAGAGTTGAAGGCTACTGTGATGTCGATTGGGCGGGTTGTATGGACGATCGCAGGTCCACTGCAGGTTCCTGTGTTTTATTTGGAGGCAATCTTGTATCTTGGTGCAACAAAAAGCAAAATGTAGTGACTAGGTCTATAGCTGAGGCCGAGTACAAGGCTATGGTAGTTAGCCTGTGCGAGATGATGTAGGTGAAGAGCTTGTTGGATGAGATGTGTTTGTTTAGAGAAGACTCCCCGCAACTTTGGTGTGACAACAAATCAACAATTGATATTGCAAACAATCCAGTTTAGCATGATCGCACAAAACATGTGGAGATTGATCGGTTCTTCATCAAGGAGCAGCTGAATAGAATTTTTTTGACTTTGAGCTATGTGTAATCAGCGGAGCAGTTTGCTGATTATTTAACTAAAGGTTTAGGTCCTAGAGAGTTTGATACATTTTGTAACAAGAGGGGGATGATTGATATATATCGCCCATCTTGAGGGGGAATGTTGAGTTATTGGGGACTTATTTAGTCCTACATCGGATAGAAAATAAGGAGGAGGCTAGCCTCCTCCTATATATAAGTACCCCACCTCTTGGAAATAAATCAATTAATTAATTTCTCTCTACATGAATTCAACATTCTCGTACCCATGTTTGGTTAGGTTGGGAATATATATCCTGAAAAATTTAACCCATTCACATGTTTTGTCATGTTTGGTTCAGACAGAAATAAGAATCTTAATTTGTTTAGTTTTTCATAAATACCCTTTTATTAATTTCATAACACTTCTATTATCTAAATTTAGATGTTTAAATTTTGAAAGTAAAAAGAAAGAAAGTATTATTGTCGAAACAAAAACGCCCAAACAACAATTTTAGTAAAGCAAAACTATTATCAAGAAAACTTTTCCACAACCATAAAAATATGAAACAAAACTCATTCTCAAGCCTCCAAAACTTAAACTAAATGTCCTTGAGGATTCACTTTTTCTAGTACTAAGTATTCACTTTTTTTCCAATGTTATTGACCTTTCCAAACATCTGAAATAAAATTTGGTAAAAATTACAATTTCTCAAAAAAAAAAAAAATTAATAATAATTTTTTTTTCTTTTCAGTTAACCAACCCAAACAACCACTCAATAAAAATATCATTCACTACTATTTATGCTGGGCTTTGATTAAAGTTAATGTTTTGCGCACAAAAACTGCCACGTTGTCCGCGGACGGACTGACAGTCCAATTCGTCCGTCACGTGATCGACTTTCTTCCATTAACAAGTCAATCGGACGGAACCCGAAAATGCAAGAGAGAGAGGGGGGCCAATGGAAGTCAGCCACGCAGGCGGACGGACGGGCAACATACACTTTTCCTTTGCGCACATGGTTGATATGCTCAAATCTTTTTTCGGCAACTTTCCAGGAAAGCCTAAGCATGATCCAACTGACTAAAAGTAAATCCATTATGAGCTACTAGGTATTCCTAGTGAAACAAATTACTTTTTAATTTTTTGCGTTAGAAATTAGATGGTTCTAGTTCGAGAAATAAATTAAAATCAGGTTTACAAAATGATAATAACTGTGAACTCAGAGGCGAGGCGTGCGTAGCGGCCATTAAATCAGAGAACATAAATCCTAATATTCGGTTTGAAGTTTTAAATCAAAATCTCAACATATCACAAGTAATTAAGCCAAGAAGGAAAGGAAAGGAAAGAGTTTAAGAGATTAGGAGGAACCTGGAAATCCTTGTTCACGAGCATCCCCACTGCGCAGAATGCCGTGGCGAAAAGGCCCATGACGAACTGCATCTCCATGACGAGCGTGTACGTGAGCGCCTGCCCCGCCCTCGCGTAGGTGAGCTCCACCAGCGGCAGCACCAGCCCGTACAGCGCCGCCGCCCCGAGCGTCAGGAAGAACCCCGTGAAGTACTGCGCCTTCGAAACCCCCGCGGGCCGGTCCGAGCTCGCGTGCAGGCCCAGGACCACCGCGCCGACGGTGAGCAGCGCGACCGAGTTGAGCGAGAACGGCGTGAACCTCTGCCTCACGACCAGGAACGCGAAGAGCGCGGTGAAGGCGAGCTGGGTGGAGATGAGGAGGGCGGAGGTGGAGACGGGGAGGAAGGAGAGGCCGTACGCGTAGAGGAAGTCGTCGAGGCCGGTCATCACGCCGAGGGCGACGCAGGCGAGGAAGACGCGGGGGGTGATGAGGAGGGGCCTGGCGAGGGGGTCGCGGCGGCGGCGGTGGAGGAAGGAGAGGGAGAGGGGGAGGATTATGACGGGGAAGCCGGCGGTCTCGAGGAAGCAGGAGAGCCACTGGCGGTGCCCGCCGTGGAGGAAGTAGAGGCGGGAGATGAGGGGCCCGCCGGTGGTGCCGAGGACGAGGAGGAGGCAGTTGGCGACGACGAGGACGCGCTTTACGCCGACGCTCAAGCCTCTCTTCTTCTCCTCACCATCTTTCTTCTTCTTGTTTTGGAGGGAGGATGTGGACTCAATGTCCATCGTCTTTCTTCTTCTTTGGTGGGGATTTCTAGGGGTCCGAGCAACGGAGCAAGCCTTATATAGAGGATTGATTTACTGTGGTTCTATCCGGTGAGCATTGGGACCGAAAAAAACGAATCGAGATATTCCGTTCGGTTTGGAAATTTTTTATTTATTTCGTTTTGGTTTTGAATATGCTAAAATTAATTATTCACCAAATTCAACTAGCTCTTATGTTCGATGAACAAACTCTTATGTTCGATGATCAGAGGTATAAAATAGTTGGTCCAAATGAGATACAACACAACATGCACAAAATTTGGTACGCATCGCCGCTAGACATCACAAAAATATATATATTTATTCTATTTTAATTTTATATTTTGATACAAAATTTAAAATCGAATAAGACTTATTCAATATACATAAAATAAATATTTTTATGATATTGTTGAAAAATATTCAAATATTTAAACATATTTGATTTTAAGTTGTCACAAAATTTTAAAAAATTTGATATATTTTTTCTTTAAATTAATTTTAAATTTAGCTTTTGATTATTAATTTGTGTCGAAGAAAAGAGAAAGTTATTTTTTTGCAGTAATTATTTTTTAAATAAATGATTGCCAATTTATAAACGACTTACACGGTTCAATTTTTCCAAACCTCGATGTAAATACCTCAATTATATATATATATATATATATATATATATATATATATATATATATATATATATATATATAAAATGATTTAAAATGTATATTTTTGTGTATATTTTAAAAATAAAAAAATTTATGTATATGTTTTGAACTTTAATAATTTAATAACTAGTTCAATTTTGATCCAAATTTTGAAATACAACAATATATGTAAAAAGATTATATTTTAAATATAATTTAATTATAATTCTAACTTTGGGTTCAATTCATTAAACAATAGAAATAGTCAAACCGAATAAATCAAGTAAACCGAATCAATTATTTAGTTTTGGTTATGACTAATTTTATTTTTAATTTTATTTTTAAATTTTTATAATCTTGGTTTGTTTGATTTTGGCCGATGAGAATAACTCAGAATGCACACATATACACTAATGATTTCAAGAAACATCTTTATATAGGTTGAGATATCTTGTCAAGAAAACCAAATACGCTTTCCAAAAAAAAAAAAAAAATTTGAAAATATCCTAACAACCACACTATTAATCAAAGGGCTAAAAGACAAAAACAATTGAAAGGGCTAAAAGATGCAAGAATCCATTAATATCAAATCTAACTCTTACTAAGCAAAACATTTTACTGAATATAGAATTACAGCTAACGTTGTGCATTGTTCCTCAACTTTCACCATTTTATAAATAGAATGAATAATACGTTTCCGTTGCTCGATCCACTGGAAACCACAAGAGCCACTCATAAACTCTTGCAAAAATAATTTAATTAATTATAGAAAAAGTTTTGTTTAAGTATATATGAATAAATATAATTTTTAAAATTAGATAGTATTAAGCTTAACACTTTAAAATCTAAACAGAAACTTGACTAAAATTAAAATTGTACAAAATATATTATAAACGTATTAAATGTAAAAAAAATTAGATTCAGATCACGTACCAACAAATTAAGAAAGCAGTTATTAGTTTAAAACTGTCTTCTCGTTAGTAACTAGAAGATAACAATATATCTGATATGTTGTTCACTACACCATTCACACATTTTCTTTTGTAGAAAATAATTTATTCTTAAACAATAAACAAAAATGATCCCAAAAGGACCCACTTCTAGCTCTCATTCTTCAAAAGAACTCGACCTCAACTTCGTAACTATAGTTTGAACAAATCTTAATATCCATGGACTCTTCAAATTCGATCGTCAAATTAATCTTATTCTCTCTGAGCATGATATTTTGTTGAGATGTACATATAAAATCATGTCACTGTTGGGTTAAACATCATCTTATAGTGGAAATTGATTAATTTGTTTGTCGTGCAAAAATCTACGAATAGTTGTTGCAAGCTCTGTTGTGACCTGTGTTGGGCGGGTCCAAATTGAGCACCATCAAAATTACGTCACCAATAAGAATTTGGATAGGAGTCCCAATGGATGATGGAAATTGATTAATTTGTTTGTCATCTACAAGACTACAAAGATCTGGCATCTTCTAAATAGTAGTTGCAGCTTTGTTAGGCGGGTCCAGACCAAAGTGGCACAGCAATTATTTGGTAGTCCAAACCGAGCACCATCAAGATTACATCTCCCATAAGAAATTGGACAGGAGTCCCAATCGATTACACTTATTTCTACTTCTATTAAATAAGTCTATTAACCGTTTTGATGTGTTTCCTAGAAACACTGCTTGGTGGATATGTTTATATCGGGAGCAGATCAGCTGTTCTCTTCTCTGTTCTCTTTGGGTCTGCATCTGATTTAAAAGAAAAAAAATTTCGGTGGAACCCACATGTCATAAAAAATGATACAGAGGTTTTCGGACAGCTGATCTGATCCCATTTACATCAGCAATACTCTGAATAGAACAAGAGCATACTAAGTGGGCTAGGCATGTATATAATGCATTGGCTGGAATAATATGGTGGAAGAATTAATTTGGTGGCGCACAAAATCAGAAGACAATTCTTGGAAGCTAATCTCGGAGAGCAATTCGGCTATCCAGAAAAATAGTCGCACACTCGGTCTACAGCTGATAAGAGAGGAAGAAAAAAAAAATGGTTGCAGCAACGTCATACTTCCAATTTTAGTGAGTACTTTATTATATCTCTTTGAGAGTTTTGGTAGGTGTTTTATTGTATTTACTGGAGGATGAATGCTGCCAGCTCTAGTTTCGTTTTTTTTGTATCTATTAAAACTGTAGAGAAACCTCACATCTTATGTATGGTAAGAGAACTATAACTCGGGTATAGTAAATTTGTGCTTGCCATGTCCAATATATATATATATATATATATATATATATATATATAATGCTACTTGTATCTTTAAAATATTTTTTCAAACCATTTTTTTTTATGTGACAAATGACATGACGATTAATGTGACAGCTAACATGACAAATTAATATTAATATTAATATTAAAATTAATATTAAAATTAACATTAATATTTAAAATTAACATTAAAATTAATATTAATATTAACATTAACATAAAAATTAACATTAATATTAATATTAGCATTAAATTTAATATTAATATTAAATTTAAATTAACATTAATATTGAAATTGAAATTTTTTGGGTGATTAAATTTTTTGGTTAAAATTTTCCATGTCAGGTGCCTTGTCAGCTATCACATAATGCTATTTAGCATGCCACGTCAGCCGCCACATAAGAAGGGATAGTTTGGAGAAATATTTTAGAGGTACGAATAACATTACTCATATATATATATATATATATATATATATATATATATATATATATAAACGGGATATGAGCCATAAACTCATATTCCTACATGTGCATTGGCTAATGTAGGAATATGAGCCTATGGCTCATATTCCTACATCTTATGTGCACTAGTACACTCTATTCCTATTGCTCCACATGTTATATATATAGAATGAAGATACGACTGCCTCTACTCATGGTGGGAGACTTCAATACTAACATGCATGCCAATGAAAAGAAAGGGGATGCCATGTTTAGGAAGCTATTCTGGCATAATTTTAAAGCTGCATCTTATCCTCTGGACTTACTTGTATGGCTAAATCGGACCGCATCTGAACGTGAAAAAATCAAGTTATCCGCAATCGTATCTTCATTCAATTAGACCGTGCTCTTTGCAATGGTCGTTGGCTTGAGGTCTTCCAATTTTGTGGTGCGGATTGCCTGCCTCCTGGCATCAGTGACCACTCCCATATTGTTATCAACAGCCAGTCTTCAAAGGGAGACCTTTTAGATTTAATAATGCGTGGAGTCATAAGGAGGGGTACGAGAAAGTAGTTAAACTGGGCTGAAACTTCACAGTGCATGGTACTGCCCGATTCCAGGTTGTGTCCAAACTTAAATGCACCAAACAGCGGCTTAAGAGTTGGAATAAAGAGCACCCCGCAACGACTCTTCAGGAGCTTGAAGAGAAGCTTGCCGCCATCCAAATGAGAGTCCACTCTGATCCCTTCAACGACGATCTCAATGGAGAGGAAGTTACTTTTCAGAACCTACTGCGCAGGAAGAGGTTCCTAGATGAAGTCCATGTTAGACAACGGAAGAAATACAACAGGCTCAGAGATGGTGATAGTTGTTCAAAAATTTACATGCCACGGTGAAAGCTAGACAGCACGAAATGCCATACACGGCTTGCTTGACCCTAACAGGGCCACTATCGAGGAGAAGAATATGATTAGTGATGAAGTGACCACTTTTTTTCAGGAGCTCTACAATCAGACCCACTATCCGGCTATCTCCCCCCATTATGTATTTAAGAAACTGGTTACGGGTCGTGGTAATCAAGTATTGCGGCAACATGTTACTATTGATGAGATTGAACTAATTGTCAAGAAAGCGTACCAAAATAAATCTCCGGGGCCGGGCGAATTTTACGCTGCTTTCTTCAAGAATCACTGGAGTTTACTCAAATTTGATATACTGGAAGCTATCAGAGAATTCTTTGAATCGGGTAAACTGCTTAAGGAGCTAAACCACACTTGTGGTACTGATTGCTAAGGTAGAGGAAGCTTCCTCTATAGGGGATTTCAGGCCTATTGCGTGCTGCAATTTACTGTATAAGATCATCATTCATCTGATGTGCGACCGGATGCGACCGATTATGCAAGAGCTGCTCTCTCCTAACCAAGCTACTTTTACCAAAGGCAGGTCGATCCCATATAACTGCTTGCTAACTCATGAACTGGTAAGAGATTTCAACAAGCAAGGGAAAAACAAAACTTGTCTCAAATTGGATCTTAGGAAGGCTTATGACATGATCAATCGGGACTTCCTATGCCATATTATATTGTGCATGGAATTTGACACCTGATGGGTGGACAGGGTGAGGGAATGTGTCTGCACCCCCTCTTTCTTGATTATGATCCGTGGTCAACCGAAAGACTTCTTCAAGAGTTCCAAGGGTATTAGACAGGGATATCCGCTTTCGCCCTAACTCTTTGCCATTGTGATGGAGTTCCTCTCGTTCTTGATAGACGAGGCGGTCATAGAGGGAGATATCACTCCGCTGTTTAAAAAGACGAATCATGTTGTTTCTCATTTGATTTATGTGGATGATCTATTAGTATTTATGGAGCCTTCCGATAGGTCAATTGAGGCTATTAGGACAATTTTGGACAAATTATAAGGTGGTCTGGCTTACAGCTGAACAAAAACAAGAGCCAGATGTTCCTTAACAGGACTTGCAGAGATAAGGAGACTTGGTTGGAGAAGATGGAGATTTTTGAGGGTGCACTTCCGGTTAAATATTTAGGGCTGCGATCCGATGGTGCCGGAGGACGAGGCTTCGACGGAACTCCAGGGACGACTCTTTTGATCCGTTCCATATATATATATCCGACGTAACGTTCAAAACTTTATTCATGCTATATTGCATGTCTTTTGGGTCCACTGTTCCCAACTCCCATCATTTATAAATGAAAAAAATAATACGTCTCCATGGCTCGATCCACTGATCTTCCACCACCCAGTCAGAATTTTGTTGCAATAATTTTTTCACGTTAACACTTCGTCTTTGTGCTTATGTTTTCCTTTTATCCCAAAATGGTATTTTTTATGACATATCTTGTGTTTCTCCGGTATCATCTGCAATATCTTCTACAAGGATATCTTGTCCAACTTTTCTTCAACTTTTGGTTCTTCATCTTTTTATTATACAATTTTAACTTCTTGTTGATGCTTTTGAATATCCATGTTTTCCAAATTATAACCCGACGGTCTCTTGAAGTCTCGAATTGTAGCAGAAATCCTCAATTATCGTCTTTCCTAATAAAGAAATCTAATAAATGTCCTAATAGATCTTTTAAATAAAATCATAACTAATCCTAATAAATCGCAGAGTTTTCTAAAAACTCTTTTACGAATCCCCAAGTCATAACATGCTAATGAATGCTAGATTCACTATTAAAATGATGAATTTAGGAGGAAGCAAGAAAATCAAATATAACTTTCTAAAAAAAAAAGAGGTTAAATTACAACTTGATACCCTCAACTATTCAAGTTTTTCAACTCAATATCATTAATTTTGATATATACTAACTTAATATTCTCTCTCAACTAATATTTTCAACTTGATACCCAAAATAAAAAAAATGACAAAATTGTCCCTCCTTTTCAACCCCCACCCGCTCACCCCCCTTCGTCCCCCGCCGCCGACACCCCCCTCTCCTCTCCTCACCCCGGCCGTCCACAACCTCCCGCAGCAGCCCTCCCCGCCCCCCCCCCCCCCCCCCCCCCCCTCGCAAAGAGAGGGGGGAGTGGGGGTGGAGGCGGCCGCCGAGGAGGAGGGATGAGAGAGGCAAGGGTAATTTCGTCTTTATTTTTTTAGGATATCAAATTTATACGTATTAAAGTTGAGGGTATCAAGTTGAACAATTTGAATAGTTGAGTGTATCATAGGCCAAATCCAATGCTCATTTAATTAAATTTGTACGCATTTCAACATAATTTTTGGGCCCCAAGTTTTGACATTTTATCTAGCCCCTTTGACTTTTGCCAAATTCTTTCTAAATCCGATAGTCTCATGAACTCTTGATGGCACAATGTCCAATCCATTCCAACCTCATCCCATTATCATTGTTTGAGACGAAGGATCTTGGTCCTCTCCGCCATTTTTTGGTTTGGATATTTGACCTTTCTCCTTGTGGATGTCTTTTCTCACAAAAGAAGTTAATTGACAAAATGCTTGATAGAGCAGAACTTCCTGCTACTCAGGTTGTTGAGATCAGTTGACTTAGATGGCTTATTATTAATGTGGAACTTACTGTTTTTGGTCCTACATCTATACATTGTAACAATACTAGTGTTGTTCATGCTGTCTACAATCATGTCTTTCATCAAAGGATAAAATACATCGAGGTTGATCCGTCACTATGTAAGACAACAATATCTTCTTGGGACTGTATCGTTACCTATACAGTTAACGATTTTTTCATGATAACGGTCCAGTAGAGTTATAGATATATCACCGATATATCGATTTTATAACGGTAAATATCGGTTTGCATTTTTAACACAATTTTTATATATGAACAATACACTTAATAGTTTTCTATTATAAAATATGCAGAAAGTATACATATCATCGAAAAATTCAAGAGATCCAAGATAAAGGAGATCACTTGAGGAACTACATCTCTGATAAGTTTGATTCATGAAGATTTTGATGGCAGAAGATGTAATCTCCATTCTCCATTGATGTGAATGTCATACCATTCAATATCGATTTTTCTGTAGCAAAACCAGAATGTCATATCATTCAATATCGATTTTTCTGTAGCAAAACTAAAACCGTGAGAAATCGATTTTTTTGTAAACCGATATTTCGAACAATATCGACCATATCGGCCGATAATATCGGTCCCTGAAATCTTAATTCAGACCGCCCAAAGAATAATTCATTCCTTGCAAAATGTCACGAAATTATGTCCAAGCTGTCAGTATGAAATATTGCAATTTGCTTCAGCAAATGCTACAAAGATGTTGTAAAGCCAATTTTCCTATGGGGAACGTGAGAATCTGCTCTCCCTGAGACTTGGGAGCCAAATTACTCCATTAACCGTATTTTATTTTAAGCCAGACCACCCGAAGAAGATTCCACTCTTTGCTAAATGTCATGAACTATTTGGAAGTGGTAAGCATGCAATATTGCAATTTGCTTCACCCAATATATAGTGAAACCGATATTCCCCTATAAATTATTCCAATATAAATGAAAATTTTAGATTCCACCGATGACTTCAAAAGTGACACATGTCTATATTAAATAAGGGTGTGGTAGAGTTCATACAGAATTGGTTGATAAGTGAAAGACAAGTGAACACACACTGTTCTTTCATATCTAACTATAGAATTTTCAACAACAATCTTACACAACGAAGACTAGCTAACTATAGAATTTCATTAGTCGGTAAAATAAAAACTACCAGTAACAAAATTTCTCAACTAAAAGATTATGATGTTCTTTTCCTAGATAAGGAGGAGTTGTAGTTTCCCTTTGATGGTCGCACAAAGAAATAAAATCTAGGAAGATGATTTTGTTCTACTCAGCAAAAACTTTTTTTTGTTGGAAATGCGGTATGACCCAAATTGAAATTGGTCCATGAGATGCTATATTAGACTGGGCCTATATTCCTTAAAAAAAAAATTCTATGTAAAACCTGAACCAATCCCAATTATCTACACCTCATGATCCCACCTCCTATCCGATGTGGGACTAAATTACCAAACTCCATTGTCACCTCCTTTGAGCGTTCAATCGGAAACGAGATACAATCCAACAATCTCCACCTTAGCTCGTTTCCGCTTGCCGAACAACCTTAGCACACCTCTGCTACCTTTGTTCGTTTCCGCGAGCCGAACACCCTTAGCACACCCAGGCTATTTTTTTTCGTTCCCGCTAACCGAACAAGCTTAGCACACTCCAGCTACATTTGTTCGTTCCTGCTAACCAAGCACCCAGGAGATCCAACATATTGTCATCTCGATCCGTTCGACCATAGAACCAAACTTGACACGTTCATCCACATCACCATTGTGTGCCAACCACAACGTCTTGTTTCACCTTGGACTCGTCAGATTCACCTTTAAAGTCAATTCGTGTAGTTGATGCTCCTACTCCACCTTGAGAAGAGCCTGTATAATCCATGAACGTTCAGCACCATCTATCTCGAACCAATTAGAGCCGCTCAAATCAGTCACGTAACCTTGGACTCTGATACCACTTGTTGGAAACGCGGTGTGACCCAAACCGAAGTTGGTCCATGAGATACGATATTAGACTGGGCCCATATGCCTTAAAAGAAAATTCCCATGTAAGACCTGAACCAATTCCAATTATCTACACCTCATGATCCCACCTCCTATCCGATATGAGACTAAATTACCAAACTCCATTGTCACCTCCTTTGAACGCTCAACCGGAAACGAGATACAATCCAACACTTTTTATACTTTTTATTGGAGCTTCAAATGATTTTAAGCATCTTATGTAAACAAATGCCCTTTGAGTATTCTTCTGTTAAATGAAACCCATTCGAGTTTTTTTTGTTTTTTTTTTCCATGGTTGTACTATGGTAAAAAACATAAAAGGAATAAATAGTTGTAGAAGTACATGAATTTATGTTACTGCAGTTGCACACTTTTTATCGTGAGTTTGTGATTTAGTTTTGATGTAGCAAGTAGGATAAGAAAAAGACAATTTAATCATCAACTAAACTACAGAACCTCAAGTAAGAACTTGCAATATGGATATGACACGTAAGTTTTACTAACATTAAAAGTAAACTTAATTTTTATGTTTAGATCCTTAAAAAAAAAAATTAAAGGATGAGAGGTATGTAATCCAATAGTTTTTTATGGTCGAGTTTTAAAAATTAAGAACTCAAGTGTTCCTCTACGATTTTTGTTTAATCATTGTTACCAAAAATAGAGCAAGTAGGATGGCCTTCTTATCCAAGCTAAAGATTCTGTGCAGTCCCAAAAGTAGTAGTAGATTATGATGTAAAGCAGACTTCATTTGTGAAATGGTTAGTAGTCTACCAAACTTATGTGCAGTATACCAACAGCATCCACTACCAAGAAGGAAAGTATGTATGATTACTTTGGTTTGGTCCACTAACCCTGTTCATAAG
Organism: Iris macrosiphon; assembly: GCA_036927795.1. Taxonomy (NCBI): domain Eukaryota; kingdom Viridiplantae; phylum Streptophyta; class Magnoliopsida; order Asparagales; family Iridaceae; genus Iris; species Iris macrosiphon. The sequence continues at coordinate 11,638,809 of JAYESA010000009.1, forward strand.
CCTCATATGTTGGAGTGGCTTGGGAAAGCATTGGCACGAGCAGTGGATCAGTTGTGGAGCTCATGATAAAGCACTGCCTGGCAAGTGAACAGAACGAGTTGCAAGCCGAACTAATCTGCTTCATATAATAGACAAATAATGCAGGCAAGAATGTATTTTAGGTTAATAGTTGAAGTTATAAAGATTACTGAAGTTAGAAACTATAGTTGGCAGTATCGGCCGATACGGCCGATATTGATACGGTCTGACATGTCTCGAAATGATAATAACCGATATTCAATACCGACATTGGAGGTCCCTTTTTCAGTCAATTCGACAAAAAAAAATTAAAAAAAAAAAAAAACCGATAAACAATGAAGTAAAATTATAGTAAGGATGTAAAAGTATGTAAAACAATAAGCTTATTTATCGCATATAAATCAATCAACAAGGTAACTTCTATTTTATTCAATTTCAAAACTATAACAAACAACACTGAATATACTTAAAATTGTTGCACAAATGTATAAAATATTTTTTTTTCTAAAATATTAATAATTTATTAATTAATTATTATTTTTTTGATACCAAAAAATTCGATATTTCAATCCAAAACCACGATGCTACTGATACCGTCGATCTCGATACTCATAAGAATGATCCGATATCGATTTCGATACTGCAAACCTTATAGAAACTAGCGGAACTATGTTAGGTTTAAACAAGAAAGACCTGCAAGTTCAGAATCAAAATTCTTTATAGATGACTTAAGAACTTGCGTACCTGTGGAGTGGAGACGTCAGATCAATATTGAATATAAATGCTCAATGCTTTTCTTCTTCATTTTTATTGTATGTAATGGGTCACACATTGCTAGCGCTCCAAGATTTGAACTTGCAGACTTATCATGGCATATTGAAGAGTTCGTCACAAGGCTTCATCAAGGCCGGTCCTGAGTTCGTTGGGCCCTAGACACATTTTTAAAATAGAACCCCTATATATAATATAAAATAATAATTAAAAAACTGAAAAAGTAAATAATTAATAAAATAGTTACAACTTGAACCTAGGACCTCTAGTATGCAAGTCTAACATATTAACCACTACACCACAATTATTTTTTACTAAGAGAAGCTCAAGATACATATTACATATTAGTTCTATTTTAGATATAAAATTATATATATATATATATTAAAATTGATTTTTTGGATCTTTCTGATCCGTGGACTCCGAACGATCGTCCTACCTGTCCAAGGTTTTGCCACCTGTGGCATAGATCCTTTTTAGAAAAAGATGGCTATCACTTGTTATATTAATGGGAGAAAAATAAATACCACCACAAATCATATCCAAAAACATCTCACAAATTTCCATAAAAGGAACCATCGACACGAATCCACGATAGAGTGCCTGCTAACTTGGAGTAGTACCAAAAACATCAAACTACAGTATTAGCCACTACGAGGACAAAAACAAATGAATCTAATGCACAAAAAGTCTCTAGAAGCAAGTCCTCTCAAATCTGTAGGCCACACATGGATAACAAACCTAACACTCCATCAAGAGGTTGTCCCTAATAATATATATATCGATTGGCACATTTCCTTGCTAGTCTTGGATCAAGTGATCTCCCCAATATTATATTCCGATTGGAATTCTTTGGTTTTTATTTGTCTGTTCTCCGTTGAGTACCAACTATATCCCTTCTTGAACCCAAGCAATGTGGAAAAGGCTTCAAAAGAGTGACTTCGAAGCAACACCAAACTACCATTCCTCCAGCCAAAATCTCATATCCTTTCCTCTCTTGATTTTAACTCTAGTGAATAATAATTGGGACAGTTCACTGATCCCACTCTAGAACAGAGACTATTTCCTTTAACATCCATGTCAAATTATGAGACTTTATTCCTTCCGCTAAGGTTTGGTTGATTGATCATCTTTCACCACAAAGTTTAACTGATCACATAGATCTCTACATAATTTTTCTGCATAAATCCAAGTTCAAGCAGGCCGTTTGAGCCACAACATGTTAGCACAATGCACTGCGCGAAGCTGAACATTACATAATACATCATTCAGAAAAAAGTTTTGTTTTCGAAACTTAAAAGAACATACTCCTATATCTGCATAAACTGGTCGATGAAGAAAACTCTTACTTTCTAATTCAAACTCCCATGTCAATTCCACGACTGAACATGCGGAACAAACCTCAAAACAATTACGAAACACTTTCCATTTCTGATCAACAATATAGCAAATCCTTTTGCACAAAGCAAATACACCTGCATCAACTATCTCCACTAATGCAAATGTCTTCTCTTCAATCAATAGCCGTACTAAAATACTCAAAACAGTTGAACGCAAAGAAATCCATGAATCATCTTCCTTCTTATCCAACTTGAACACACCTCACATAACTTAAAGGTCATTCAAGCACAACTTTCCATCATTCTCAATAAATACATGCACACTCACGACTTAGCCAAGTATATTAAATAGCTTATACCACCAATTCGATCCAATCATTTCCAAAAACTTCACCAACATTCTCTACCTTCATCCATAGCATGTCTTGTAAGAATTATATTTCTAAAACTCGCTAGGTAAGATATCACTAGTAAACCTAAGTTGCAGACACATCTAATTCCTAAAACTTACATGCAACAATCACGATTATGGGTACTGGAGTATCCGTAGAACGTGTAGTCTGTGATGTACGTATCCGACTCGCCTTACTCCGAAAACGGAACGTGACATAAGGTCATCCTATCGATCCCTAATACTCTAACATTGGAACGTCTACATAACCACTAAATCTAGTTGCTAACTCATCAGCCACATCGGTCAATATTTTGTACCACCCTCGTAGTAGGTAGAGAGGTTCGGAAGTTGTGTTGACAAGTGTTACTCTTCCACCCATTGGACTTATTCTTCCTCTCCAACCCTTGAGCTTACCAACAAAAAGCACCAGCTGAAAGTTACAAATATTCCATCGAAAAGCCATCCTTCTTACAATTAGGAATTCCAAGAACACACCTCCTTGTTGCACCTTCTAACATAAAAAGTCTAGTCTAATGAAAGTTTATTATATGTTCGTGCACACGCAGAAGCTACACTAACAATAACCTTCGCAATAACGTGTAAATAACAAGACACAAATAATCGAAAATTAACAACCAAGAACAATCACCTTTCATCACCCAACCCTAGGGCTGATGAAGATCCTTAAATAGGATCACCAAGCTTTCCAAAGTCGGAAACAAATTTGACTGACGAAACCCAGCATCTTGAATCTAAATTGTTCCCTTAACACAATCAAACCAGAGCCAAAGGCATATTGTCAATATGCTTGACGAGTACACCAAATATGTCCAAATCCATCTCTTAAACGTTATTTCAACTCCTTGCGGATTTCTCCGATTATTGGATGGCACCCGTAGCACTCGTAGTTGAACATGACCCATATACAAGAGATTCCAAGTTCAAACTATAATTTAAAACTATACAAAACCCATTTACTAGTAGCCCCTTTCCACCCAAATTGGTTCTCACTGAAGCAGCGTCCACATATTGTACTGTAGTAGTTCCACCTTCAATAATTACGAGTATCAGACTCTTGGAACATATGTAGAGCATCCTAAAGAATCCATCAGCTACTATGCAAACAACAATTGAGAAAGCGGGATATACCTACCAAAAATGCTCGATGTTTTTTGACCGCAAATGCTATTAATTGGTTGTTCCCTCCTAGAGTGGTGAGGCTGATGCGTAGAGCTAGTTAGGGGTGAGCATCCGGTTTATTCGATTTAAATCGAACCAAAATAGTCAAAATCGAATAAATCGAAATTTTAGAAATCCAAAATCGAAATCGAACTGAAATTAGCTAAAACCAAAACCGTACCGAATAAGCTATTCGGTTTGTTCTGTTGGACTATTGCTATTGTTTAATGGATCGGGTCTAAAGTTGATATCGTGGTTAGATCATATTAAAAATTATAATTTTATAACACATTTGTTGTATTTCAAAGTTGTGTCCAAAATTGAGCTTTAAAACATATGCATAGAATTATTATTATTATTATTATTATTATTATTGTTATTATTATTATTATTTTATATATATATATATATATATATATATATATATATATATATATATATATATATATATTATAAAAATATTTATATAATTGTATAAACCTTATTCGGTTTTCAATTTTGAACCGAAATTCAAAACGAAGTCAAAATCGAACCGATTTTTTTTCCAAACCGAATCGAATCGAATCTCTTATTCAATTCTATTCAGTTTTCGGACCAAAATCAGATAATGCTCACCCCTAGAGCTAGTAGTGGTGGGTAATGATTTGATTGATGAGACTATTCCTACCTAAAGGGAGGAACCAAATGGTGCATGAGATTGAGAATTAATTGTCTCATAAACCAAACAACAAAAGATAGGGCAATTTGATATGAAATCTTTAAACCTTTTTTTTTTAAAACAGTAGAAAGATTCCTTACCACTTAGTAGTGGCAGAGTACAGTTAATGTGATGGATAAAGATATTATGAGGCTAAGACCTTCCCATGTAAAGAGAGGAGCAAAATGGAGCACAAGACTGGCAATTTAAAAGTGCCCTAAAAACCAAACAAGGAAAAGATAGGACCACTTGCTAATATGCAATTGTATTCTCTATGGAAAAACATTACAAAGATATTCTACCACTACTTAGGTGGCCAACTCCATTTCTGGCTTACCAAAAAAGAATGAAAGCTGAAACAAAGAAACCCCCGCCAGGAGAGAAAACCGGTAAAAATATGTAACAAGATGAAACATTATATAAAAATGACAGTGCACCATGTAATTTACAATTAGATATAAAGTTTTTGAAATGTTGTATTCGCCTTGACTATCATTTGCCAAAACAAAAAAAAAAAAGTTTTCCAGGGATGAAAACTATTATAATTAAGAGTTCCATAGGTTCTCTAGAAAATAATATGTTGGTATTTAATGAACTTGATAATTGGATGCTTCTGAAAATTCTCCTGTTCCAGTCTTTTAGTTGGAGTAAAAAGAGCATACAATAATCCTGTTAGCAATAATTAAACATTCTTTCCATTTCTTTCAGTAAATATGCAACTAAAATAAAAATGAGTTCAGAGTTACCGGCCTATGGGAAAGTCGTGCTGAACGCACTGCCCTAAGAGTTGATCCGAGGTCTATGTGCAGACTGTTCTCAGATGCTCCTAATGGTAAAACCCCCAGTACTACCGGCTTCTCGTTGTCGCACACAACTTTTAGAGATGCGACCCGAACTTAGCCTTGTCCAGAACGAAACACGGAAGAGAATGGAGGTGGAACAGGTGTTTGCTTTTGATTTTTGGATCAAAGGAAGAGTAAACTTTGAAGGCTTTTTTCTCTCTCTCTCTAACTCATCAATTGAGAGGAGGGTGGTATAAATAGGTTACCAACCTCAACTAAAGGCTAAGTTTGAGCCACAATTCATGAGTCACCCTCCCATTAAGGAGCCAACATGAAAAAATAAGTGGCTAGGAATAGTTCAAGAGGAAGAATGGGTTGAGAAAAAAAATGGATCAAGAGCATGTCTTTAGGAAGTTGGGTTTGCTCTCTATGTGTGAGAACACACAGTCAACAATCCCCCCCCCCCCCCCCCCCCCCAAAACCAAGTTCTGAAAACATAGGTAACAAGGAATGCGAATAGAGAATTTCTGGGCAAGTATATACTATGCATAGATGAGATGGACTACAGCCTTGAATCTCACGTAGTGACTATTGTCTTTGTCTGAAGAAGTGCTTGATGGACTATGCCTTGAATCAGACTTCTTGAATCAGATTCAGAGAATAGCACACATAGTACGCTAGAGGTTCTTGGGTCTATCGGGGCGGCGCTTTGATTGGCCATGCACACTTTTTCCATATTCATGAGAGTTGTCTGGGGTCGCCTTGACCCATACTCGCGGCCTTCACGACCTCTCATATAGGTAAGTCCTCAAGGGTTGGTGATAGGTATCAACCCTGCATATAATGCTTGGACTTATTAAGAGTTTGAAACTCATCCTGACCATATCACACCGGAACACTGTCACCATAGGGATAGGATATCATTGTACAACCTCGTACAGCCACTTGGGCATTAGTTTATGAGAATTTAATTTCTGAGTCAGTATTCCATAATAGTCACCGAAGTTCAGCTTGTTTCTACCCATTGAACCGGCTTCTTGGGATCTCCAGTCAGACTCGGTTGGGTTGCCACTGCTGGTGATTTACTTATGGGCTTAACCCCATCCCCCTCGATGATTCTAGGATCAATGTCCTAGACAGACCCTTTGTCAAGTGGTCTGCAAGGTTCTTTTCTGACTTTATATAGTCAAGAACCACATATTTGCCTAATAGGCACTTGATTGACTTGAAGCGCAGCTGCATGTGCCTGTTCATCTTAGCATTCACAGAATCATGTTTTAGTAGTTCTATAACAGATTTATTATCACAATTTATAGAAACAGCAGGAACAGGAATATGAGCAACAGGTATTTGCATAATCAGATTTCTAAGCCATTCAGCTTCTGTACAAGTAGTATCCAAAGCTATCATTTCAGAATCCATTGTACTCCTAGCTATGATAGTTTGTTTACATGAGCCCCAGGAGATTGCAGCTCCTCCTAGAGTAAACACATATCCAGTAGTGAATTTTACATCATGTGAGTCAGTAACCCAGTTTGCATCTGAATAACCTTCTATGATATCTGGGTGTCTAGTATAATGAAGTCTATAATCTATAGTACCCTTAAGATATCTAAATACTCTTTCTAATGCTGACCAATGTGATTGGTTTAGGTTACTGGTATATCTACTCAGTCTTCCAACGGCAAATGCGATGTCAGGTCGGGTTTTATTCGTTATATACATAAGAGAACCTATCATCTGAGAGTATTTATGTTGTTCTACAGGTGAACCTTCATTCTTCTTGAGAATGATACTGCTGTCAAAAGGAGTAGGAGCAGGTTTCTTATCAAAGTACTGAATTTTTTTTAATATTTTCTCAATAGAGTGTACTAAGGATAAAGTATAACCCTCTTTGGATTTAGACACTTGCATTCCTAGAATCAAGTTGGCTTTACCTAGGTCTTTCATGTCAAACTTGCTAGATAAATAATCTTTAGTATTATTTATCAACTCAAGTTTTGATCCTAAAATGAGGATGTCATCTACATACAAGCATAAAATGACACAACTTTCATCAATGTTTTTAGAGTATATACATTTGTCATACTCATTTGGCAAGAAACCAAATTCTAGAATCACTTTATCAAATTTGCTGTGCCATTGCTTGGGAGCTTGCTTTAGGCCATAAAGTGATTTTACTAATCTGCAAACTTTTTTTTCTTGACCTTTAGCAATAAAACCTTCAGGTTGCTCCATATAGATTTCTTCCTCTAGATCTCCATTCAAAAATACTGTTTTTACATCCATTTAATGGATTAGCATGTTATGAATGGATGCTAAAGCTAGAAGTGTTCTGATAGAAGCAATCCTAGCTATAGGAGAGTAGGTATCAAAGTAATCTAATCCATTTTTCTGAGTGAAACCCTTGGCTACTAATCTAGCTTTGTATTTCTCTATAGTACCGTCAGCTCTAAGTTTTCTTTTGAAGATCCACTTACAACCTATGGGTTTACTACCTAAGGGTAGGTTTGCTAAATATCAAGTACTATTCTCCATGATGGAGTTGTACTCATTGTTGATGGCTTCTTTCCAGAAAGGTGCATCAGGAGAGGATATTGCTTCTTCGTAAGTTGTGGGATCACCCTCTATCAAATAAGTAAAGAAACCTTCCCCTAAGTTTCTTTAAATCCTTCCTCTTTTACTTCTTCTAGGTTCTAAGTCTTGTTCAGGTTGTGAACTATATGGCTGAAAATTGGAACTAGTAGAAGGAGCAAGAAAGGAGCTTGTGGGGTTAGAGGAAATTCTATTCTTAAAAGGAAATATATTCTCAAAGTAAACTGCATCTCTAGCTTCTATAATGGTATTGTTAGATATTTCATTTACTTCAGAATGAGTCACTAAAAATCTATTGGCATTGCTATCTGAGGCATATCCTATAAACACAGAATCTACTGTCTTAGGTCCAATCTTTCTCTTTTTAGGTTCAGGAATTCCTACTTTTGCTAGACATCCCCACACTTTGAGATAATGGACTCTAGGAGTTCTACCTTTCCATAGTTCATATGGAGTCTTATCCTTTGATTTACTAGGGATCCTATTTAGGATGTAGCAGGCTGTTAATAAGGCTTCTCCCCATAAATTATCAGGAGCACCTGAGCTGAGAAGCATGGCATTTACCATGTCTAACAGAGTGCGATTCTTCCTTTCAGCAACTCCGTTGGATTGTGGTGAATAAGGAGCAGTCACCTCATGAATTATTCCGTGTTCTTCACAGAAGTTAGTCATATCATTTGAGGTATACTCTCTGCCACGATCAGATCTAATGATCTTGATCTTTTTCTCTAATTGGTTCTCAACTTCAGATTTATAAACCTTGAATCTATCTAGAGCTTCATCTTTGGTTTTGAGAAGGTAGGTATTGTAGCGCCCGGCTCTGCGACGACGCTATGTACAAGTGATTCGCCTTGCTTGCTCGAACGGAAGTCTTCTCGGAGAATTTCCGACCGATTGATAAAGGTGAGTGGGCAGAAATGCATTCTCTGATTCTTGTACGACTTAATAATAAATCTGAGTTTTTGAATGCTTGTTTGGTTAAGAAGAATGTTTTCATAAGAGATTGATAGAACCGACTCAGTATGCTAATAAGAGAACTCACATAGCTTGTCATCGAAACGAATCTGCTGCCTAACTAAGAGAATATGAATGCTTGTCAGAATAAGATAGAACCATTGCTATGCTAAAGAGAATAAAAAATATTGCATGCTTAGAAACACCGACACAGCTATTGAACGAACCTTTGCTATGTTAAGAAAGATAAGTAAATGAATAATTCGAATATGTCCCTTTGAATATGCTAAGAATGAGATAGTTTTTGCATACTAAGATATGAATCAATCGTGCTTGCCTTTATATGTTTCGTTTTTCTGTCTGCTATATCGATCTGCTAAGTGAAAATGTGTGAGTGCTGTGACTAATAGTACGCCCTGAGGATACGGCTCGCAAGGGTCTAGTGGAGTGTGCTATTAGTAATGTGATAAGATGTGCTTCGTTTCGATAAGATGTGCTTCGTTTCGATAAGATGTGTTTTGCTAAGACCGCATATGTTTAGCTTGATCATTGTTTTGCTTGAACTATGTGTTTTTGTCATTGCATTGGTCTCGGACAACTTGTGCACAAGGTCTTGTCTCTCGAACGGTTCCTGGGGCACTGGGAACCGCTCGGTCCAGAAGAGATTTTTGGATCGCCCTGAGGTATACGGCTCGTAAGGGGGTCTAGTGGGGCGATATGTCTATTAGTGTTGTGCAGAACCCATGATGTCACAGCTGCTTGCACTCGGGTGTGTTGGTGAAGAGCTGAACCTTGAGTCACAGCTGCCGACACCCGCGCGTGCTAGTAAAGAGCTGAACCTTGGGCAACTGCTGCTAATCATGGGGCGACCCATGGACCGTCATATAGATAGGGCGCATGCTAGGTTTACCTTCTTGCATACCTATCATTTGTGACACCAAGTGTTTTGATACATAAGTTATGAATATGCAAATGTGGCTAACTTGTGTGTCTGCTGCAGGGATAACCGTTCGGCTATGGGGTAAGAAATATAAGTTTATGCTTAAGTCTGCTCGTTCATTTTGTCTGCATCGTAGAGATTATATGTTAGTGCTTCATGCATTGCATCGGTCAGACAATGACTATTAGTGCAGAGCTGAACCTCGGTCACAGCTGCTAATAGAATCAGAATGTGAGTCATTGGATAGCTGGATTACCGCTGCCAATCCTGAGTTTCTCGGGGACCGAAATCATATAGATGTGTCTGCTTATGTGCTAATGAATACATGATATGTTTGCCTCGATTCAATATGTTCAGTCTGCTAGATAAGTTTTGCCCCAAGAGTTAGTTTTGTGTTGCATAATATATGCTGCGCACTACACGATACTGCACAGTCCCAATTCGTATGCTTATAGTTTGAATGTGCAAAACTGTTTCAAAGTTATGTTTTCAAAAAGATGTAATCTGACTAATAGTTCTGAACTGCATGAAATGAACTTAGGTAAAAGTAGCAAGATCACTAGTAATGCAATATTTTGCCACATGATTACTTAGTATGGATTTCAGGGGGTGTAGCTTCTGTTCAGTTGTTTTATCTCACCAGTACTTGCATAAGGTGCTGACCCACCAACAGTTTGCTTGTTCTCAGGTGCTCGTTCGTCCGAGGAAGCGATAGCCGTGCCTCATCCCAAGGAACCAGAAATCTGGAGTCGATGCCTGGAGCCGCATTGAGTTGTGCCTGCTTTGAGCTGCTTTAGTATAGAGGGACATAATGTATGGAACGGTGTTATTGTAATCGAGAGAAGAGTGCTTGAGCGATCTGTAACCTCGGCCATGCGCCGCTTATAACATTTTCGATTATCAATAAAAGAGCTTATTTTTCATGTGCCATTGTGTTCTTCACTTTTCTGCAATGTTATGTGCCGCTGCTTCAGTATTGAATAGCTTACTTGCCCTTGTTCAAAGCTTTGGCCTTGTGCAAGCGCATCTTAGGCTTGCACGGCATCACGTTCCGATGAGAACGATAGTCCTGTGGGAGAGCTGAAATGTGGTGATTCACGTTCAGCAGGGACTATCGGGCTTGCGGGAGATTGGGGCGTGACAGAATGGTATCAGAGCGACTCGATTCTTTGCCCATTCCGTTGCCTCCGACTCTGAGTTGTGTTGTGCTGCAATGAACGTTCCATACAATAAGTCCATAGATATTCTCAAAGATGTGCACAAAAGTTTTCTGGATTTGTTTTCATTGCTTAAGATATGATTTGTGATTTCTGGATTTGCTGAGTTTTGATTAAGGAAGGTGAGGGATGAGGACTATCGCTGCTCTGTGTTTTCGTGAGTTTCTCCTTGAGTTTCGAGGACGAAACTCTTTATTGGTGGGTAAGTATGTAGCGCCCCGCTCTGCGACGACGCTATGTACAAGTGATTCGCCTTGCTTGCTCGAACGGAAGTCTTCTCGGAGAATTCCTGACCGATTGATAAAGTAGAGTGGGCAGAACTGCATTCTCTGATTCTTGTACGACTTAATAATGAATCTGAGTTTTTGAATGCTTGTTTGGTTAAGAAGAATATTTTCATAAGAGATTGATAGAACCGACTCAGTATGCTAATAAGAGAACTCACATAGCTTGTCGTCGAAACGAATCTGCTGCCTAACTAAGAGAATATGAATGCTTGTCAGAATAAGATAGAACCATTGCTATGCTAAAGAGAATAAGAAATATTGCATGCTTAGAAACACCGACACAGCTATTGAACGAACCTTTGCTATGTTAAGAAAGATAAGTAAATGAATAATTCGAATATGTCCCTTTGAATATGCTAAGAATGAGATAGTTTTTGCATACTAAGATATGAATCAATCGTGCTTGCCTTTATATGTTTCGTTTGTCTGTCTGCTATATCGATCTGCTAAGTGAAAATGTGTGAGTGCTGTGACTAATAGTACGCCCTGAGGATACGGCTCGCAAGGGTCTAGTGGGGTGTGCTATTAGTAATGTGATAAGATGTGCTTCGTTTCGATAAGATGTGCTTCATTTCGATAAGATGTATTTCGCTAAGACCGCATATGTTTAGCTTGGTCATTGTTTTGCTTGAACTATGTGTTTTTGTCATTGCATTGGTCTCGGACAACTTGTGCACAAGGTCTTGTCTCTCGAACGGTTCCTGGGGCACTGGGAACCGCTCGGTCCGGAAGAGATTTTTGGATCACCCTGAGGTATACGGCTCGTAAGGGGGTCTAGTGGGGCGATATGTCTATTAGTGTTGTGCAGAACCCATGATGTCACAGCTGCTTGCACTCGGGTGTGTTGGTGAAGAGCTGAACCTTGAGTCACAGCTGCCGACACCCGCGCGTGCTAGTGAAGAGCTGAACCTTGGGCAACTGCTGCTAATCATGGGGCGACCCATGGACCGTCATATAGATAGGGCGCATGCTAGGTTTACCTTCTTGCATACCTATCATTTGTGACACCAAGTGTTTTGATACATAAGTTATGAATATGCAAATGTGGCTAACTTGTGTGTCTGCTGCAGGGATAACCGTTCGGCTATGGGGTAAGAAATATAAGTTTATGCTTAAGTCTGCTCGTTCATTTTGTCTGCATCGTAGAGATTATATGTTAGTGCTTCATGCATTGCATCGGTCAGACAATGACTATTAGTGCAGAGCTGAACCTCGGTCACAGCTGCTAATAGAATCAGAATGTGAGTCATTGGATAGCTGGATTACCGCTGCCAATCCTGAGTTTCTCGGGAACCGAAATCATATAGATGTGTCTGCTTATGTGCTAATGAATACATGATATGTTTGCCTCGATTCGATATGTTCAGTCTGCTAGATAAGCTTTGCCCCAAGAGTTAGTTTTGTGTTGCATAATATATGCTGCGCACTACACGATACCGCACAGTCCCAATTCATATGCTTATAGTTTGAATGTGCAAAACTGTTTCAAAGTTATGTTTTCAAAAAGATGTAATCTGACTAATAGTTCTGAACTGCATGAAATAAACTTAGGTAAAAGTAGCAAGATCACTAGTAATGCAATGTTTTGCCACATGATTACTTAGTATGGATTTCAGGGGGTGTAGCTTCTGTTCAGTTGTTTTATCTCACCAGTACTTGCATAAGGTGCTGACCCACCAACAGTTTGCTTGTTCTCAGGTGCTCGTTCGTCCGAGGAAGCGATAGCCGTGCCTCATCCCAAGGAACCGGAAATCTGGAGTCGATGCCTGGAGCCGCATCGAGTTGTGCCTGCTTTGAGCTGCTTTAGTATAGAGGGACATAATGTATGGAACGGTGTTATTGTAATCGAGAGAAGAGTGCTTGAGCGATCTGTAACCTCGGCCATGCGCCGCTTATAACATTTTTGATTATCAATAAAAGAGCTTATTTTTCATGTGCCATTGTGTTCTTCACTTTTCTGCAATGTTATGTGCCGCTGCTTCAGCATTGAATAGCTTACTTGCCCTTGTTCAAAGCTTTGGCCTTGTGCAAGCGCATCTTAGGCTTGCACGGCATCACGTTCCGATGAGAACGATAGTCCTGTGGGAGAGCTGAAATGTGGTGATTCACGTTCAGCAGGGACTATCGGGCTTGTGGGAGATTGGGGCGTGACAGGTATAGCAATATTTTGAACAATCATCTATAAAAGTGATAAAGTATTTCCTACCTCCTCGGGACAAGATTCTATTGGAATCACAAACATCACTATGAACTAGTTCTAGAAGGTCAGAATTCCTTTCTACAGATTTGAAAGGTAGTCTAGTATGCTTTGCTTGAACACAAATCTCACATTTGTGTTTATTATCTACAGGAGACTTGGGAATAAGATCTAAGTTCATCATCCATCTAAGGGAACCTAGATTCACATGACCTAATCTATCATGCCAAATATTTGAAGATTCTACATTAGAAACAACAAGAGAATGATCCGACACTTTGTTTATAGTACTGAGAATAAAAAGACCATCATTTACAAATCCTTTTCCAACAATGGACTAATTCTTGGAAAATATAACTTTATTGGCTTCCATTACAATCTTGTATCCAGATGCTACAAGAAGGGATCCACTAACTAAGTTTTTCCTAACTGACGGCACGTGAAGAACATCATGAAGAGGCAGAATTTTTCCTGATGTCATCTTTAGATCTATTCTTCCTTTTTCTACAATCTGTGCCGAAGAGCCATCTCTTAGGGTTATGCCTCCTCCACATGATTCCTGATAGTTTGAAAAACATGAGCGATCAAATGAAACATGAACATTAGCTCCAGAATCCAACCACCAGTCATCAGAATGGTAAGCAATATTAACAAAAGGTTGATAAGTCACAGACCTGAAGGAACTGGTAGGCCCATTCAGAATCATGTTAGCTTCTGGTTTGGATGGACCTTTCCCCTTATAAGGAGACTTGATAGGTTCCTTCTTTCTTTGGAAACAGTTGAAGAATAGATGATTTGTTCTCCCACACACCAAACAAAATTTCTGTTGATCCTGAGTCTGACTGAAATTTTTAGGTCTATGGTTTTGCTGGTGTTGATGGTTCTGATGATGAGGGTGAAAGTTCTTCTTCTTCTTGAAGAAGTTCTTCTTCTTCTTGAAGAAGTTCTTCTTGGGTTTGTGAGGATTATTAGACTTGGGTTTTCCTTGGGATATTTCTACTAGGTTTACCTTAGCCTTAGACTCAGTCTTGGGATTAGACCTTAGCCTAATTTCTTCTTCTGTTCTGATTTTCTTTAAGACTTGAGCAAAGGTAAGGTCACCTTGTGTATGAATAAGCTCCTTTTTAACATCAGACCAAAAAGGTGGGAGTTTATCTATCAGGCAAGCTATCTTATATTCAGTAGAAAAGGTTGAGCCTTTGGCTTGGATATGCCTCATATATTCTTGGAATTCATGGATCTGTTCATTCATTGGTTTATTATCTACCATAAAGTACCTATTAAATGAGGAAGAATTGAATCTTTCAATTCAGGCATCATCACAGCCATATTCATCTTCCAAAGCATCCCAAAGTTCTTTAGCGCTCTTATATTCAAAGAATATATCATAAAGAGAATCAGATAAAGCGCTTAGAATTCGATGGAAGCAATGAAAGTCTATTTCCTTAGGAGTTTTTGGTTTTGAGGAGCTAGAGGGTTTAGACACTCCTACGTCAGACTCAGTGTCATCAGAATCATTTGAGATGGGTGTGGACCCATCAATTGCTGAGATCAATCCTAAAGTGGTGAGCCAAAATTTTATCTGACTCTGCCACCTCTTGAAGTGAGTGCCATCAAACTTAGCTGGCTTAGCAGTCAAAATCTCGTCTTTGCCAGTCATGGTAACTAGTAAGGCGGTCTAAAGTCTGCAAGAATAGTGTTGTTACTCAATGAGGGTGCCTGAGGCTCTAAACATACTAGTTAAGTGATCTTGCTGATCAACTTTAATAAATCTTTATTCTATCAAGTTTTGATTAACTTGGATTAGCTATAAGGGCCGGTTCCCAGCTAGTGGTGGTCCGAAGACACTTAAATACCGTGTCGCTTAGGACTGTTTACACCCGTTTGACAGAAGGACCCTTTCAGTTTGTTCCCAAGCTTATCTCTACTTTTTAGAACTTTAGATTTAAAAGAATTTGCAAGGTCAATAAACTAATTCCTTAAACTTAAAAATATTGAATGTATCAAAAGAAAATTTAATGACACAGGAGTAAAAGTTAGGTTCTATGTTCCAACAGAATAAATAAAGTATATTAAATAGAATATACTGATCAATAATTAAAGCTGACAATGATTTATATACTCTAATTCTTAAAGCATCAAGCAACAACAACTGTATTGATCTAAATAATGAACAAACAGTTTTGTAAATTTGTAGCACTATATGTTCAACATTTTTTTTTTAAAATTTTAATTTTAAAATTTTCCAAAATTTTCCAACAATGAACACAGAAACTTTAGTTAACAACACTTTGTTATGTAATAGTCTTGAAATTGTTAAGTAAGCAATTAATGATGTTCTAACAAAATCGTTAACAGTGTATTTAAAAAAAAATTATCCATGTATTAGCATTTTCCAACCAATTTGCTAAGTATTAGAAGTAACAACTTTAACACAGATACGTTAACAGTGTTAAAGATATTTGCTGATAGTGCTAAACTATTTAACAGTTAGGCCACGTTAACGATTCTCTTGTGCAACACTAATATGACAGTATTCACAAAGCAAGTTTATGGAAAATCAAACTTTGCTGACAAATAAAAATATTTTATAAATACAATATTGAGAAAGAAGATTTGGAAACCAGTATGTTCAAAATAGGTCCACTACTTGTTTTACAACAGTGTGAAGATTTGTTAATACTAACAAATGCAATATAATGATAACAACAAGTTGTAAAGAAACTCGTTGAACAAAATTATTTTGAACGACAGTAAACTAAACGACAAGTGCTTCACTAAGTATCAACTCTTAGATTGTTAGCAATAATTAAACATTCTTTCCATTTCTTTCAGCAAATATGCAACTAAAATAAAAATGAGTTCAGAGTTACCGGCCTATGGGAAAGTCGTGCTGAACGCACTGCCCTAAGAGTTGATCCGAGGTTTATGTGCAGACTGTTCTCAGATGCTCCTAGTGGTAAAACCCCCAGTACTACCGGTTTCTCGTTGTCGCACACAACTTCGAGAGATGCGACCCGAACTTAGCCTTGCCCAGAATGAAACACGGAAGAGAATGGAGGTGGAACATATGTTTGCTTTTGATTTTTGGATCAAAGGAAGAGTAAACTTTGAAGGCTTTTTTCTATCTCTCTCTAACTCATCAATTGAGAGGAGGGTGGTATAAATAGGTTACCAACCTCAACTAAAGACTAAATTTGAGCCACAATTCATGAGTCACCCTCCCACTAAGGAGCCAACATGAAAAAATAAGTGGCTAGGAATAGTTCAAGAGGAAGAATGGGTTGAGAAAAAAAAAAGATCAAGAACATGTCTTTAGGAAGTTGGGTTTGCTCTCTATGTGTGAGAACACACAGTCAACAAATCCATGAATAAGTTTCTCATTGCGCATGGTTCTAAATGACTACTTCCATTGTAATGCTCGGTGACCAATTAATAATTCTTTCTGTTATAAATGTATTAAAATTGTAATTAATTCTAAAGTGATATATTTTGAACTTATTATGCAAGCAGAGTTGTATTTATGATGGATGAGCAGTTATGGTTTCAGATTGAAACCAAATGCCTTAGTTTATCGCTCATTGTAATTCCTGAATGCACAATAATTGTTACATTTTTCAATCTCTTTAGCTTTATACAGGTGCACTTCTCCATCCAGCATCAGACATCCTCGTAATCCTCAAAAAATGATTAATTGTGTGAATGATCAAATTGTAGACATATACTGTTGAAAACACGTGTACTCTGATACCACGTGTTGGACGTATCACGGAAGCGTTTTGCCAACCCATCAAAGATGACCAACCAATCTACGAACACCAAGCACATATGAAGACAAGTATATGGCGGTGACTACGTCACCTAGACAAATCCCAACCTTTATAACTCAGATGAAATTACAAGATTGCAAAAACTAATGTTGAAACCCTTTGTCCTAATAGATTCAACCCCCTCACCACACTCAAGAAGAAAGACAGAAGATTACAATTGAAATCACTCACCAACCCGTAGCAATCTCCCTAACCGAAGATGACGACTTCTCGATTAGATCTCCTTCTTCCTTCTGTCTTGGATGGCGAAGTCCTAATAGCAAAGCACGAGCTTTCTCTTAGATTTTTTGTGGACGAGCACCCCGAATCTCCAACTTGTGCTTAATCTTTGTGCATCCACCCTCCTTCTTATTTATAGGATGAAAAACCTATTTTAGCTCATAATAGGATTTTCTAAATAGGAAACCCTAAAATAATAATCCTATTACACCTAAAATAGCCCAACACCAATTATGGACGTCCAAATATGTCAGATTAAATATTTGATACAAATTTAAAATCTAATTAGCAGCGGGGCTGAAAAGGAAAGCGAGCATGTCTCCCCTTAATAAAATCTTACATTTAATATAGATTTTCAAATTATATCAAATCAAATCTTTGACCATATTTGGGCTCCAAAATTTACCAAATCCAGACTGGACCTCAACAATCTCCCCCTCCAGTATGATGAGAGGGTGTTGACCCCATGGCTCCTCAACTGGACTCCATGCCTGTCATTTCGCGACAAAAATCCTGCTCCCCCCATGCCACTGATCTCCGATCCCCCTAGTTGCTTTGCATCTTCCGTCATCTCCAGCTCCTCGATCGTCACGTCGACGCTAGCTACCATGCGTAGCACCTCCTGCACTACTGGGATCCTGCCGATATCAATGACACTGCCAAGATCGAAATCTCTGACGATCAACCTCACTGTGAGTCTTGGTTGCATGTCCTCGACTTCTGTCTTCCACCGGAACGTGTTAACGTTCCAACGAGCTTCTTCACCCTTGCTAGCCCAACCAAGCGGACAGTGCGATTCTCTCGAGATTCGAACTCTTGAATCTGCCCACCTTCGTGTCCGAACTTGAAGCTCCCCATACACATGCGTCATTGAGCAGAACATCGCGTACTGTGCATGCCTTCCCCTGAACTGTGTGAATGATAATGTTCCTGTCTCAGATTGAGTTTGCTGCAAACCTTGATCTCCTCCATGGACTCGAACTACTGAAACCAATGTCGCTCCGTGAAGTTTTGGCAAACCACCAGTCGCCAAAATCGGATCCGTGGAACAATTCCCACCTAGAGACCGACCAGTTGTCATGGGACCGACAGACTGACCCTCAATCTTTCACTCATCACCATTCGTCGCTTTGTCTCGAAGAACCGAATTATCTGTATCCCACAAAGTATCTCGAAGCCCCTCCAAGACAAGTTTTCGACGATCCACCTCCTGTCGAATACCCCTCGAGCCTCCATTCGGTGTCTGTGGCCTGTCTGTACACCTCAGCGGCTTGAGCCTGTACATGCCACAACATAAATCTTCTCAAACCAACTGTTGGGAATCCTTTGTAAGCATCCAATCTTTGTCCCCAAATAAACTACGACAGCCATCATCCGTCAGCCTCCCTATCGAAACCAAGTTGTAGCGCAAACTCGATACATGTCGCACATTCTTGAGAACGAGCTTCTCACCAAGCTCCGTTGTCAAGTACACATCACCGATGCCTACAACTGCAGCCGTCCCCTTGTTGTCCATCTTCACACGTCCAAACCTGCCACCGCGGTATGACGTGATGATCCTCCTATATGGAGTGGCGTGATACGACGCCCCCGTGTCCATGACCCAGTCGTCATCATGACACATGCCACAAGGTTCCTCTGCGTCGGTTGCTACGATGATGAGATCTCCCATAGCCATGAGATCCTCCTGACCATCCTTGCCTTTGGCCTTCTCAGCTTTGAGCTTCATGTTGTTCCTCTTGATATGACCCCTTTCGCCACAGTGATAACAGCCCTCCTTGCGGTCCACAATCGCAAGATCCCGAGAACTCTCTCTTGTCCTCGCCTGTGACTTGGGTCTTCCCTTCCCGTAGGAAGCCACCAGAGCGGACTCCTGCGACGATTCCACTTGTTTACGCCGGATCTCCTCGTTCAACAAGCTGCTTTTGACTGCCTCCATCGTGACAACTCCATCAGGAGCAGAGTTGCTCACCGACACCACCAACGTCTTCCAGCTTTCCGACAAAGAACTCAAAAGCATAAGGGCCTAAAGCTCATCCTCAATCACCATCTTCATCGCAGACAGCTGATTGATGATGCCCTGAACCTCGTTCAGATGTTGTGCCACAGGTGCATCATCCGTGTATTTCGAGTTGACGAGTTGGCGAATCAGAAATGCCTTGTTGCCAGCCGTCTTTCTTTCGTACAACGAATGCAGCTTCTCCCACAATGCTTTTGCAGAATTCTCCATGGACACATGGTGAAGCACCGAGTCATCCAGCCATTGGCGGATGAATCCAACAGCCTTCCGATCTAGTCGTTTCCAGTCATCAGCACCTTTGTCCGTCGGCTTTGCGCTGTTGCCCTCCAACGGACCATGCAAGTCCTTGTACCAGAGTAGATCCTCCATCCTTGGCTTCCAAATCGTCCAGTTTTCCCTTGTGAGGGTGATCATACGAGTGTTCATCTGCTCTGTAGACATAGTTGCACCTTCCCTCTCGAGAAGAACTTGGCTCTGATACCACGTGTTGAAAATACGTGCGCTCTGATACCACGTGTTGGGCGCATCGCGGAAGCGTTTTGCCAACCCACCTGAGATGACCAACCAATATACGAACACCAAGGACAGATGGAGACAAGTATATGGCGGTGACTACGTCACCTGGACAAATTCCAACATTTATAACTCAGATAAAATTACAAGATTGCAAAAACTAATGTTGAAACCCTTTGCCCTAATAGGTTCAACCCCCTCACCACACTCAAGAAGAAAGACAGAAGATTACAATTGAAATCACTCATCAACCCGTAGCAATCTCCCTAACCGAAGTTGACGACTCCTCGATTAGATCTCCTTCTTCCTTCTGTCTTGGATAACAAAGTCCTAAGAGCAAAACACGGATTTTCTCTTAGATTTTCTGTGGACGAGCACCCCGAATCTCCAACTTGTGCTTAATCTTTGTGCATCCACCCTCATTCCTATTTATAGGATGAGTAACATATTTTAGGTCATAATAGGATTTCCTAAATAGGAAACCCTAAAATAATAATCCTATTACACCTAAAATAGTCCAACACCAATTATGGACGTCCAAATATGACAGATTAAATATTTGATACAAATTTGAAATCTAATCAAATCTTATATTTAATGTAGATTTTCAAATTATATCAAATCAAATATTTGACCATATTTGGACTCCAAATTTTACCAAATTCAGACTGGACCCCAACATATACAGTGCTCATCTTGCAGGTGTAAAGTGCACAATAATCCTAAATTGCTCCCCAACTCTTTTTAACTTCTTGGGGATGTTAACTCCTTTGTGTTGTGCTTGTTTTACATTTTTCTACTGGTATCATTTTTGGAAAAAGAAAGGGTTGCATAAGATACCATGCCAGCATAAAATATTGTCGGATTTTCTATAACATTAACGCAGAGATCAATCAAAAATGATTTATAAACGGAGACTTGGTTTCAATTAGCTATTATGTGATTTAGAAGCTAAATAGCCAATTAAAATTTTCCGTCTAACAACAAGCACCCATTTGGAATTTCAAGTTCTACCTCCAGCATTTCCTCAAACACAAACGTTGCAGTTGAAAGCTGTGAGATTTTCCATTTTTCTCCATAATAACCTCAAGACTCGAGGAACCAGATAAGATCCTTTGGTAGCACTTTCCAAGTCGGGAATCAAGATCAGGTTGGTCACCACCATATACATCTAACTCAATCTCAGGCTCATGCCTGGATATCTGAATAACTTCAGAACATATATATATATATATATATATATAATCACAGATAAATTTGTTATATTCCTATTAACAAACATCAACAGAACTAAGCAATATAACTGTATATAGCAGACAACAAACTTGATCGTGCAGCTCTAAGCCATAAGCTAAGAATTCTGCCCCTGTATTTATACCTATATGATGGATCAATTGTGACTGATTAAACAATCATTCATACTGTTCCGCACTGAATAAAATTGAAACACCTGTACACTCATGAATGTTATGACCAAAATCTTACTAAGTGAAGCAAGTGGCCAATATGCTGGTCATTGTGGCCACTACTGGCCACAAAGCTAGCTATATGGCTCAAGTTTTCTATCAATCAACTTTTCATAGACATTGATCAGCACAGCAGGCTAGTCTGGATACATCATCAAATAATGTTTGAAGTCATTTGCCTTCCTCTTTCTTGATCGTGCATTAGGTGTTATCGGGTTTGTGTGCCTATGTAACTCACTCTGTTTCAAGGGCTATTATAGCTTGACAAGGGAAAATGAAATGCACTGGGTGGAGAAGATCTCCTTTGTAGTCCAAATGGAAAAGGGAAATACACAATAAGACAGGTTGGTGTGATTAAAGCAGCTGCTTTGTAATTTGCATCTTCCAGTGACAATCACAGACTATGGTCCAAAGAAAAGCTTTAGCAATTTAACAGGGATTTTGCAAGGATTAATCCAGATCTATGTTATCCGGACTCTCCACTTTAGAAGAAGTACCCGTGTCCACCGGGTAGGACATGGATATGGATATGGAATCCGTATCCGATCCTCCATAGTGACAATCGGATCATTTATGGTGACAATCGGAAGACTGGTAGTGAAGTAGATAGTTTATTTTATTGTGGTAGTGAAGTAGTTAGTTTATTTTAATATGGTGGATTGGTAGTAAAGTTATGAAACCTTACAAATTTAATTACATGATATTTTTTATGAAACCGTGCAAATTTAACTATAAGCTTAAATATATGAAACAATGAAAACTTTATTAATACTGTATTTTTTTTATGAAATCATACAAATTTAATTAGAGAGTGTGTCTTTTTATGAAACCGTGCAAATTTAATTACATGTCTTTTATGAAGACATACAAATTTAATTATATGATGTGTCTTTTTATGAAACCATATTCAAATGTATTTATTTTAATAGTCATATTTTCGTATCCGTGTCCAAAATTTGGATCATTTTTAGTCGAGTCCGTGTGTCCTTCAATTATGAGTTTGTAAGACCCGGCTCTTGGATATGTACTTCGGATGCTAGCCCATGTCTTAATAGATGTCCAAGGAAGAATGGGGAAGACATGTAAGAGTACACCCGAGACAACACACAATACATACACTACAATCTCATCTGAGAACTGCTCAAAGAGAGGACAAAGAAAGAACTTAATAAATTGGTTCATTGGCAAGAAAAAGTTAAAAGAGATGTGAGTGTCTGGGGTCTGTATGCAAATGAAAGAAAGTGATGGTTATATGATCTGCAAATACGTCAATTGCATTTTGTCCATATTTTAGAAAACTACTTTGCAAATTCATGTCTAAGTGACGAGACTTCTAAAACAGGGTGGATTCCACTTCTCTTTCTTTTGAAAAAGAAAAGTTCCGTCTTTTTTAAAGGTGGAAATAGAAGAAGCCATGGCATTAGAATGGATATAAAGTCAACAACCAGTCCTTTATCACCAGTATGCACCAACTATCATTCAATGTGAAAAAAAATGCATGCTTTCGGAGAAAAAAAATCAAGATCAGAAGTGATTGATAGGAATTTAAAATAGCCTATGGATTAAAGTAAACAAATTGAAAGTTGATTAGGAATTTAGGATATATTATGGATTAAAGTAGGCAAAATCGATAAATAGTACCTTGCTAGACACTGCGAACTTGAAAACCAACTACCCTGAAATGTGATAGACTACTGAAGATCAGGGTTCCTCACCAAACGTATGGCACTGCAAAAATAAAAGGAAAGATTGTCAAGCCTACTGCTTCCATTCTCTCTATGTAAGTATTAAACTACAAACAAGATGAACAGTGTGACCTGGCAATATATATATATATATATATGGAGAGAGAGAGAGAGAGAGAGAGAGAGAGAGAGAGAGAGAGAGAGAGGAAGGAAGAATGATCGAATATTTCTCTTGAGAGAGAGAGAGAAGGAAGGAAGAATGATCGAATATTTCTCTTAAACGAAATGTATGGCTAAATATGTCAACACCCGTCTGTTGCATGAAAGTCATAATCAAGGGATATTATATGCATCTCCGTTATGTCCCTTCCAGACCACTACGACAGAAAACTTTGTACACACAGACAGAGTATTAGAATATTGGGGAGGGAGAGAAAACAATACAGATATTAATTAAGGGGCACAGACAAGATTCGTTATTTTTTTTTTTAGATGTTCGACGTAATGTTCGAAATTTTGTGCACGTCGTGTTGCATGTCTTTTGGTTTTACTGTCCTCAACTATCAAATAAATAAAAAATAATAATATTTTCGTGGCTCGATCCACCGATTTTCAATCACCCAGTCATGATCTTATATCTCTTCCTGATAACAAGGATCATTTAAATTTGATGATTTACTAATTAAATTGACGAATTTAAAATTCAATAAAATTCGTCAATGTTATTGACAAATTCTTTTGCTAGAATTCGCAAAAAGCATTGGCGAAAAAAACAAACAAACAAACAAGGAAGCATATGTCGTCCACCAAGAAGCGATAGCCAATGAACAAGCTTGCAAAGATCAGAGTATCAAATTGAACAACCACGAACAATAAATTATAAAAAATGTAAATTTCACCAATTGCATTAGAGAAGATCCCTAATATCTCTAATTTTTTCTCTCTCCCCAATATTCTCCAATTCTATCTCTCTATACAAAATTTTCGGACCACTACGGATCCATATGGCATTCATGACGTGCTATGAATTATGTGATTGATAAGCTTACATGAGATTGATGTTTGAAGAACTATAGTCACAATTAGTAAATAATAATCTTATAGCTTTTACACTGGCCTGTTTGGTCAAATTTGGGCATACAAGACAATAAGCACTAGCTCTACTAAATGTAGGAGATTATACAAAAATAGAATAATTCTTGTTGAGCAATGCAGTGCCTTATTTGCACTATGTACGTTCAAATAGCATTAAGAATATCATTTACTAGTATAAAGAAACAAGAAATGTGTGTGAGATGATGGTGCGAAAGCAAATTCTCTCTTTTGGTCTTCCTGAACCTCCTTTTTTGTAATGCGGGACTTTTCTGACAGGAAAGAGAATGAAAATAAGCAAAAGATGGTGGCCGTGGTAGGTTCAAAGATCTTACATGGCGGAATGAACTTTTCTATCGAGTTGCATTTCTTCGGACGGCGTAGCAGCACATAACTTTACTAGAGCGATATGTGTCACGTCCCGATCTCCCGCAAGCAATCGACCGTCCCCGTTGTCACGCCCCAATCTCCCGCAAGCTCAATAGTCCCCGCTGAACGTGAAATCACCACGTTGCAGCTCTCCCGCGGGACAATCGTTCTCTCGGGACGTGATGCCGTACGAGCCTGGAGTTGCGCTCGTACAAGGCGATGTTGTCAAACGCCAAATGTTATCATTGAAACAACCAAGTTGCAGCGGAAGTGAAGTATTGTGTACCAAGCACACATCAGAGTAATACGCAGCGAAGCTCACGATAGGGTCCAAATGAGATGCCCCGAAGGCCACGCCACAAAGGCGATACCACGGAGACGATGAAATAACTCTTGCTCTTTCTCTAGCCCACAAAGGTACTTACAGTTCATACATCTTGTCCCGTATATCCAAGCAGCGCCACTACGCCTGTGTACCTGAAATATTGTCCACAAACGTGGGTCAGTACACAACCGTACTGGTGAGCGGGGTAACCCACTCGTCTAAGCCGACACTAAGTAAAAATAGTGAATGCAACAGTTATATGGTGATCTTTCTAGTTGAATCCTAGATTCGTTTCATGGCATATGAATGACATGTTAAGAAAAGCTGTAAAACAGTTTAAGCATGCAAGCATTCAACTCAAACCAAGCGACAAGCATTTATATAACCGACCCGAAGGATTCTAGCATGCAACCCGTCTTACTCAATGCCATCGTTCGCACGATAACATATCGAACCATTCCCAAGCCTCAAATATCCATCCTCAACCAAAGTTTATATCCCAATCTCGAGTGCACACTCTTGCCGAGGCAAGGTGGCCGCGCCTACACGAAAGCCAAACCAAAGAAAGAAAAGCAAGCAAACACCTTATCTATATGAAGTCACTAGCAAAGCCATAAAGGACAAAATCCAAGCATTAACGGTGCGCCCTATCAGCCCGGGTAGCAAGCCCCGCTGGAGGTCCCGCAATGCATCGTGACTAGCACGAATCAATATTTCCCTCCGGATCGATACGGTCCCAGTGCCCCGGGAAGCCGTTTCGAGGAAATATCAAATCCTGTGTACACAGGTTGTCCGTGACATGCAGAAAGTAGGTATGACGAGAGGATCGAACATTCTCGCCCCACCAAGCGATCCTAGACTCGTTCAACCGATATCCAACCGAAGCATCCATAACCATTCTTCCAACATATCCCCAAGGATTCCAAATCTCGACCTCAATATATATATCCCAAGGCACCAAAATACCCATATGCACAATCTCTCAAGTTATGCCTATATTCACATTGTCGCTTCCCAACACAGTGTTTCACATTGGGTGCAAGACCCCATACTCCGAATAATACCATGGCACAATGCCCCAACAGTGGCACAATACCCTCGCCGATGCAGTTGTTCGGTTTTGAACCACAACTGCTCGCTTTGCAAGACAAAGCGATCCAGTCATACTCGTGCACGGATGCACGCTCGCTCGCCCGAATTCCCGATATTCCCATATTCCCATTTGCCTCAAAGTATCATTCCAACTCGTATATTTCCAACCGTCCAAGCATAATCCCAAGTATCCAACCGACCGCCTCAAATGTATAATCCGACTATCGCATACAATTATCCAACGCGTAAACCATTTCAAGCCACAATCCTACCAAGCCAACGACGCACACTCTATGCACGTCTCAGTGTAGTACTTTCCCAATGTTTCAGCCCAAGTGTTCAATGCCATTTACGTATTTTCCATATTATTAGGCATGAAGGAGTAGAGGAGAAGGAAAAGAGCCCACTCACAATGATTGAATCCGTTAGGCATCCTGTCCTGCCGATACGGCCAATCCCTTGAACCCGTGGTCCGATGCAAGCGCGATCTACTAAACTGGTATGACCGTGCGAGCAGGCCGTGCTCTCCAAATCATCCGACCGATCGGACTAAGGAAGACGGCATTATCGCTTCCATCCAGCTATTCAGTACTGTTCTGAACGAACACCTGATTTTCATCGAACCCGCTAGCCATCTGCACATTAAAACCAACTCGATTAATCCTTCTTTCCAAAATCCAATATTTCAAATGTAACCAGCATTTGATTCATTCAATCCGACTCAGCGTAACGCTCTGAGCGGTTGCGGGACGTTACATAATATACCACTTAGAATCAGGTTCATCCACGAACCGTGCTGGTACTCATTCCTATCACATGCCACAATCCAATTCCATGGATCTGCTCTAAGCAACTCACATATTCACGATTCTGACTCCGCATCTCGTTCTGCTGAACGCTCGAATCAATTTCACGAATTCCCACATCCTCCTTGCAGCTCAATACGAATTCTTCGTATCGCTTAGTTTTGGATCGTACATGTATTTAAGGCGTCCCTAAAATACATGCATTTCAGCCGAGCCTTGCGATAGTAAATTTGAACAAGTTACAAGGGTATCTTTATATTCGAGGCATCTATTTGTTTTGCTCCCAATTGAACCAAATCACGATTTTCATTCCAACATATTCGATTAAGCACTATCCTCAATTATGCAGATTTTCTACCGACTCAATGAGTTCGCGTTCCAACTCAATCCATCCCACTATTTCTGAAATCAGTACTAGCAACATCTCCAAATATTATCTCGTGCAACGAACGATAATCTTAACTGATCTACCCCAGCTATGAGACTTACCCAAATATCAACTTTGCTTAGATCAGCTCAGTCCAACACATATTCCTGCCATCTCAATATCTCACAGGGTGAACATCAATATTGAGGTTCGTGTGATCCACGAAGATCTCGCCGCCACGCCAAAGGGATTGTGTCGCCACGATTTCAACGTGGACACACTCGCCACAATTCTTAGGTTGCGCATGGAATAGTTCTTCGCGCTGCTTCCACTGCCTCGAAGCATAGAATATTACCTTTGCCTCCCGAACGAGCACGCTTCCCAGAATAAGTTCCGAGACATCTTGTAAATCTGAGGCAAATCTGTCCCTTCCAGTATTCGCAAGGATTTGATCTGAACGAGCCGTTGCTTTAACTTCACGAGCTAGTTTCACAGTCGTCAATTCATATGAATGCTATTCCCTTCCAGGGCACGATGAGTCAGAGGCGATGACATCAATAAAAATCTGCGACTCTGAATCTCATCAGTTGACTAGGCTACCTTCCACCATCGCTTCGATCTTCTGGCTGCATCATCAGCTGAAGACTATCCCAAGGGTCTCTCGAATCCAACACTCAGTCGATATGCCAAATCTCATTGCTCACATCTGCCCTCGACGCATTCCCAAATACGCCGCCTCAAGGGTCGTTCTATGGGTCTACCATATTCATATCTGATTCGACGGTCAAGTCGCTTAGGGTCAGCTGTCCCGAAGCTACGCTCGATAATTGTAATCATCACGATGGACAGTTACTATGAACCTGCTATATCTCATCTGCAAAATCCGAATCAAAAATCTAACCATCCATCCGAGCGAAGTTTCCGAATCTGAGAACCGCGCTCGTTGAAATCGTCTTCCATCAATCCGTCGTTCTGCCCTGAATCCATCAAATTCTGAATTGCTATGTTCGATTCTCGCACCATCGATTTCAATGATTCTCGAAACTCGAGACTTGCTCAAATTCCCATCCGTTTGCCACGTCCCACCTTGCACTTCCAACTTACTCGAGCAGCACAGTGATTCGTCCCGACGTTGTTCCCACATTTAGCTATCTTCAAAAAGTCTGTCCGCCACGAAATCTTTTGCCTTCCTTTGTTGCCACAATCCGTCCACGTCTTCCTGAGAATCCGTCTACCATCGTTGCACCATCTTGCCCAAAATTCTATTTTCGCTAACCTGAGTCGACTTCTCGAGCAGCAATATCCAAAATCCTTCAAGTTTGTGTGAATCCATCTCATTGTCCCTCCAGACCAATATCGTATTTTTTTGCTCAACCAACAGCTCAAATGTGTTGCCCAAAATTGTAGTTCGTGCTCGCTATCCTTCCAATAATCCCATCGCTTTGCTCAAGCGTAACCCAAATGTTCGTTCCGATTCCGTCCATCTCTTAAGCCCAATGATACTTCCATTTGCACGATTCCGTTCTTGAGTTCTCAAGTCTAATATATCGAAGGATACTCGAGTCAAATTTTATTGCACTATATACCACTTGGAAATATAGTTGCCCTCGTGCAAAATCTGCGTCAACCAACGTCTATCCCAAACCGACTATTCCGAGGTGATTCTGACGAATCATAACTCAATATTCGCTTGCTCCATTTTCATTCTTTCCAACTTAGACGATATGCACCAACCAACTTGTATTCCCATTATCCGAGTCCGTTCAGGCAATTTCCATTTGATGTCCAACCAAAATATTTTTAATACCTTGCTCAATATGTGGTATCCCATATACCACTCCGAATCAAGTCGCTGCTCGTATTACCATTTCCTGTACGAATCCAAGATCCGTTCGAACCATCCCTTATGTGTGATCATGCCTTTCCCAATTCGAGTTTGACACAAAACTCAGGTAGTGCTTGAATTATCCAACTATTTCTCAAATCGTCTGATACTCTCGCAGCACGAGCAATCCCGTTAATCGAGCTCTCTTCCGAACAATCCAACCCAACACCAAATGGTTCCACACATTAGTTATACGAGCAACTCGTGCCAACCTATCCTGATGTTCCCGAGCTAAACTCAAACTTGCCCAACCG
Source organism: Iris macrosiphon (assembly GCA_036927795.1). NCBI lineage: Eukaryota > Viridiplantae > Streptophyta > Magnoliopsida > Asparagales > Iridaceae > Iris > Iris macrosiphon. Next base: position 11,668,103 of record JAYESA010000009.1, read on the forward strand.
ATGCGCCACAGCCAAAATTCCAACTTATACCCAACACAATCGCTAGACGAGCAACTCGTGCAAGGATCCATTCTCATCGAATGTTTCTACTCAAAACATGCCGCATAACCAAATCTCGTTAGCCAACCAACTGATCCATTGAGGCAATCAGAACTCCCCGAACGACAAGCCAAGCCAACCCAACAAAAGTCCACACTTGTTGCACAAATGCAACAACGCCAACCAACTTGCTGCATGAATGCAACAACGCCTAACGAGGCTAAACGATCATACGAAAATCAACCAAGGCAACCCAACCAAGAAATATCAAGCAGCCAAACCCAACAATAAATAGACTTATTGCATGAAACATCCGATGCGGCACCGAGTAGAGTCAAGAGCTAAACGACACACGGAAGCGATTTTTAGAGTTTGTGATGAAGCGAAGGACCAAGTCCGAAGAAATGAACCGGGCGCTCTGATACCAATTTGTCACGCCCCAATCTCCCGCAAGCTCAATAGTCCCCGCTGAACGTGAAATCACCACGTTGCAGCTCTCTCGCGGGACAATCGTTCTCTTCGGGACGTGATGCCGTACGAGCCTGGAGTTGCGCTCGTACAAGGCGATGTTGTCAAACACCAAATGTTATCATTGAAACAACCAAGTTGCAGCGGAAGTGAAGTATTGTATACCAAGCACACATCAGAGTAATATGCAGCGAAGCTCACGATAGGGTCCAAATGAGATGCCCCGAAGGCCACGCCACAAAGGCGATACCACGGAGACGATGAAATAACTCTTGTTCTTTCTCTAGCCCACAAAGGTACTTACAGTTCATACATCTTGTCCCGTATATCCAAGCAGCGCCACTACGCCTATTACCTGAAATATTGCCCACAAACGTGGGTCAGTACACAACCGTACTGGTGAGCGGGGTAACCCACTCGTCTAAGCCGACACTAAGTAAAAATAGTGAATGCAACAGTTATATGGTGATCTTTCTAGTTGAATCCTAGATTCGTTTCATGGCATATGAATGACATGTTAAGAAAAGCTGTAAAACAGTTTAAGCATGCAAGCATTCAAGCATTTATATAACCGACCCGAAGGATTCTAGCATGCAACCCGTCTTACTCAATGCCATCGTTCGCACGATAACATATCGAACCATTCCCAAGCCTCAAATATCCATCCTCAACCAAAGTTTATATCCCAATCTCGAGTGCACACTCTTGCCGAGGCAAGGTGGCCGCGCCTACACGAAAGCCAAACCAAAGAAAGAAAAGCAAGCCAATACCTTATCTATATGAAGTCACTAGCAAAGCCATAAAGGACAAAATCCAAGCATTAACGGTGCGCCCTATCAGCCCGGGTAGCAAGCCCCGCTGGAGGTCCCGCAATGCATCGTGACTAGCATGAATCAATATTTTCCTCCGGATCGATACGGTCCCAGTGCCCCGGGAAGCCGTTTCGAGGAAATGTCAAACCCTGTGTACACAGGTTGTCCGTGACATGCAGAAAGTAGGTATGACGAGAGGATAGAATATTCTCGCCCCACCAAGCGATCCTAGACTCGTTCAATCGATATCCAACCGAAGCATCCATAACCATTCTTCCAATATATCCCCAAGGATTCCAAATCTCGACCTCAATATATATATCCCAAGACACCAAAATACCCATATACACAATCTCTCAAGTTATGCCTATATTCACATTGTCGCTTCCCAACACAGTATTTCACATTGGGTGCAAGACCCCACACTCCGAAAAATCCCATGGCACAATGCCCCAACAGTGGCACAATACCCTCGCCGATGCAGTTGTTCGGTTTCGAACCACAACTGCTCGCTTTGCAAGACAAAGCGATCCAGTGATACTCGTGCATGGATGCACGCTCGCTCGCCCGAATTCCCGATATTCCCATATTCCCATTTGCCTCAAAGTATCATTCCAACTCGTATATTTCCAACCGTCCAAGCATAATCCCAAGTATCCAACCGACCGCCTCAAATGTATAATCCGACTATCGCATCCAACTATCCAACGCGTAAACCATTTCAAGCCACAATCCTACCAAGCCAACGACGCACATTCTATGCACGCCTCAGTGTAGTACTTTCCCAATGTTTCAGCCCAAGTGTTCAATGCCATTTACGTGTTTTCTATATTATTAGGCATGAAGGAGTAGAGGAGAAGGGAAAGAGCCCACTCACAATGATTGAATCCGTTAGGCATCCTGTCCTGCCGATACGGCCAATCCCTTGAACCCGTGGTCCGATGCAAGCGCGATCTACTCAACTGGTATGACCGTGCGAGCAGGCCGTGCTCTCCAAATCATCCGACCGATCGGACTAAGGAAGACGACATTATCGCTTCCATCCAGCTATTCAGTACTATTCTGAACGAACACCTGATTTCCATCGAACCCGCTAGCCATCTGCACATTGAAACCAACTCGATTAATCCTTCTTCCCAAAATCCAATATTTCAAATATAACCAGCATTTGATTCATTCAATCCGACTCAGCGTAACGCTCCGAGCGGTTGCGGGGCGGTACACCCGTTAGGCGCGAATCACCGCGCCAGCGCTCCCGCGGGACGATCGTTTGATCCATCTTGATGTGAAGTCGCACGAGCGTAAGCCGCGCCCGTGCAAGGCCGTGGTCCATGCAGGCGATAAGAGGTCTAAGCCACAGAGTCCCACAGATTGTCCGAGTACATCAGAATAATAAACGCATAGGCGATTGGTAACATACAACAGAATAATAAACGCATAGGCGATTGGTAACAAGTTCTCAGAGTCGTCAATAGCGAAAGCATTGTATAACACAAGTATAGAAATAAAATAAGCTCTTTATTGATATTAAAACAAGTGTTACAGGCGGCGCTAGGCCGAGATTATAAGTCGCTCAAGCCTCTCTCTCTGAAACAGTAAAAGCATGCCAAGTGGCTACATTTGTGGAATGATACATAGGCGATGTTCCAACATTATGTCTTGTATATGTGCTTCAGTTTCGGACGCAACACTCCAAGGCTCTAGAGTGAACTCCACGTCTTAGCACGCACGAAGGAGGCATCCGTACCGAACGAGGTTCTCCCGTACCCTGCAAGCAATCTGGTGGGTTATCAGTACATGAATGCACTGGTAGGGAGGCTTCTCGCCCGCTCGACAAATTCAAACACGTTATATAGGTTCCGTACACCAACTATTAAGTTATCTTTCTAGTCTTGCCTTAGGATCCGTTTTATGGCAATGATGAATAACCTAACTCGTGTGGCAGTGCGCCGTGCGATTTAAGGAACATGGCAAGACTTACCAACTTACCATCCGCCCTTCCCTGTCCAAGGCAAACCAAGTTAAATCAAGCACGAGCATATATAATGAAATCCAAGTGCAATAGCATATGTAATCATAAGTGTCGTGATGAGATTTCGTTTCGGGTGCACGATTACACGAATTATCAGGTGTTTGCATAAGATGTTCAAGTGTTCAATGGATTGCTCAGGTTGTTCAATTTGTATAGATGTCTTATACTCATATCGCTCATGTGTTTCAGATATTCTTGATGCGATGCAATGACTTGCACGCGGATTGAGGCTAAGCGAGGATGACTTATCTATATGAATATGAGGTCACTGGTTTAGCCATAAAGGACCAATTTTATAGTCTCAATTGTGGAATGGGGTGCAACGCTTTTACAAGACAAGCAATTCAAGGCGAACGGGTGATACAGAAGAGCCATTGCACGTCATCCCGCCAGAACAGGCGACTATTATGGGTAGATGGCTAGTCCAAGGTAGTATGCTCTACCAAGGCCCGAATATCGTGTATTACCAAGCCCCAAAGACGGGGTCGCATACCAGAACCAAATTTGGGCCGCAATACACTTGATTATCCTCCTAGGTCGGTACGATCCCAGTGCCCCGGTGATCGTCCGAGGAAGCAGATACCCCGTGCACGAGTTGTCCGTGACCATGCAAGTCTTGGGTCATTCCAGATTCAGAACATAACATGATAATTCTTGATTCTTTTTCTGAACAAGCATTGCTCCATGAGCTGTGTTTCATTGCTTTACTTAACACGATTCTCGTTCAGTGTTCAACTTGACTTGATGTATTTCCCTCGTTCGGGAACTGTCTTGGTGACCTAACGGTCACGAATACTTGCAGGTTCATATTGCACAGAGGAACTATTCGATAGTCTTCTGGCTAACTAGATGCATGCACAGTACGCGATATTGTTACTTGATTGTGGCATAATTTTCAATGTGGCAAGCATTGGACAGGCAACAAGTACAAACTACAAGTAAGCAGGCAAGCATGCATTCATATGAAACATAAGCATTTATGTTTGACACGGGTCTAAGGTAAAGCGAGGAGGGAAACCATAAAGGGACATACCGAGCGATATAAATCTAGGGACGTGCTGTGTAAACAAGTGAACAGTAGACTACGAGGAGTATATATCGTTCTACTTGAGGCATAGCGGGGTCTAGTTGCACAAGGCAAAGGTAGCATGCGAGGGTCTATTTATAAGCAAAGTTTTATTTCCATGTTCTAACACAAGCAATACAAGTTGGGATTATTTCCTTAGCTAGGTGGATTGTATTCTTTATTATAATGCAGGGGGTGATTCACCTAGCGACTAGCATGTATCGTCCATATTTTAAGTGTGCTGGCTAAGCAAAGACAAGTTCATTGTAGCCACCCACCTTAGCGATGATTCGTCTCGGTCGAGCCATACTCCGAGAGAGCATCTGAAAGTCCAAGTCGGAACTCCTGAAGAGCCAAGTCGGAAAATCATTTGCCTCAAACGAGTATTCTCGCTGAGCAAAGCGGGTCGGGTCGTTGCACTTTCGCCGTTTGAATCGGTTGTCCGCTTGAGCGGAATGCGTCGTTACATTATACACCACTCAGAAAAAGTCTCATCCTCGAGACTTCCTGAGCGCAAGCCGGTCTACCGTACTATCGAATCTATCCCAAGCGTAGCAATCGGTACCACTAGATCCGTTCGAACATAATTTCTTACTCATTCCTTATTACCGTGTTGCGTGTTTGTTGGGTCGGTCTCATTAAATGACTCTACCATCCAATCCAGGCTCTGACTCTGTCTCTATTGTGCCTTAGCGCGAAACATATATCGTTTAACGTGGGGTACGTTATAATCAATCGTGAATAATGATCTAAGGTTGAGGCAAACTTATATAAGTCGTTATACTTGTCCATACGGGTCTAACATTTTTACTTACACTAGCATTTGAGATCAGCATATCGCGAGTCTGAATCGTGCACATATTCGAAGTCCCCCTCAAACATATGCATGTCAACCAACTTAGCGATAGCGAAATCTTTGCACTCGAGTTCCACATATCATTGAGTCTTGGATCGTGCACACGTTCAAGGCGTCCTTCAAACATATGCATTCAACCAAACTTAGCGATAGTAAATTCGGACAAGCTACTTGCGAAATCTCAAGGATTCTCGTCTCATGAATCACGATGATACTTCTGACTGGATCGATAAAATTCCAAGTCATTTCCATTCCAACTCAAATCAATCTTTGCACTACCGTTAAGCACGATCTATTTGGTCTACCGACTAGCGTCCATTCGTTCGGGTCAAACATAGCACACGTTACCGTTTCCAATCTAACTCTAAGTCTTTCTGCCAGCTCTATAGCTTTCTCAAGCAATGTTCTAAATTCGGTCACACAAGTTCTTCACTCGGCATAGGGTCGTCTTCCTAATTACTAGGTCAGCTCATGGGGTCATAGGTACAAGTTCAAACACATAATTCACCGTGCAAACTCGTTGCACGATGCTCGTCCCAATACCTAAGGTTAAGCCATTGTTCTTTTGCACGAGATATTCTACCCAAGCTCGTTTTACTCAGATTTCTAAACATCGAGCACGGATCATCCTACTCTCTTAACACGTCCCGTTTGTACATGGGTCAAGTCCGTTTAGTAAAATCCATAATATATCCAAGTTGCAGGACAAGCCTAGTAATTTGCATAGTCTATCTCCTCAAACATGTTTGATAAAATCTATATATCCATTCTAAGTCTAGACCACCAAGCCAAGATTTAATTCTAAACCTTTGTTTATAACTCCAACTCGTCCAACATAATTTATGTATTCGTTCACGAAACCATCAAGCATGATTTACTCCAGGTTCTAGGCTAACTTATCCCTGAACACTTTCGATTCACTTGCATTTCCAAATTTGTCTTATCGCGTCGAACCAAAAGTCAAGACGATCCATCTCATACTCCGGTCTCCCGCAAGTTCGATCACCCTGGTTTGACGTGAGATCACCACGCCAACGCTCCCGCTGGATAATCGTTCCAATCCGAACGTGACGCATGCACGAGCATAGAGTTACGCTCGCACAAGACAAGAACGTTGAGCAATATGGTTATCTTCGGCACGATCGAGATACCTTATCATTTCACTTTTGCTCCATCCAGTTATATATATAATCTATCAAGTCACGTCCGTTCATGCAATAATTATAATTCGTCTAGCAAAATCATCCAACTTTAATGTTATCGTTCGATAGATCCATTGTCTTACTTCTAGCATTCCTCAAGAAACCAAGTTTCAAAGATTCAAGCCCACGTCTGTCCACTTTTGATATGTTCTATTCATCGAGTTCGTTTGGAAAAATCACCGAATATGTTCTCGTGCGTTCGATCATCCCCGCCGTACGTGAAATTACCACACCGGCGCTCCCGCAGGATAATCGTTCTCGTTGGGACTAATTTTGAATGTTATCCTTTTGAACTATATTTAAGATCATTCTTCCAAACTCCAAGTCAAATCCGTTATTGCTTATCTTTTTCATCGAACCACAATATTTCTTTCTCGGCTAACTTATATTCGAGCGATATTGTATTCAAGTTCACTCCGTTTATTTCAATCCAAAATCGCTCGTACGATCCTCCAAGTTTTCAACAAGTTTTTCTTAACCAAGATATCGATTTCTATTTCCATGAATCCATATTCGATATAAGCCTTATTACTTGTTCAAGACATTCTCAAATCGTTCAATCTGACTATCATACGAGACCTATGAATCCGTTTGGATATTTCTAAATGATCCATACACCACTCAGGAATCGAGTCACCCAATTAAATCCTCAATCGATGTTCGCATCAATCGCTAGCATATTCACCAAGTCGTTCCTTAGAATTCCTGCACGATACTTAAGTATGGCCTGATTAATCTTAGTCTCATATATATCCCGTTGATAGTCATCCAAGTAAACCATATTCGATTTGTATTTTTTGACACAAAATATCGTTCGAGCTATTTTTCAAAATCCAAGCACGATTCTTTATGTTTGCCTAAGCAATAATCTGATAATGTTTCTATCGGTTGTCATTCTAAGTCTGAATTATCCTTTTCCTGAACGATATCCCAATCTCGTTTGCAAACCAGCTTGCACCAAAGGGTCTTGGCGTGCGATTCTCAACACAACTTAGCCAAAAGGCTGTGTGCATAGCTAACCGTTTGAACGATATTCTATTTCGCACACTAACCAGTAGAGTAATCACGTTATTTGCAAATTCTAGCACGAGTCTATTCCTACAAGTCTAACACAGGTCGGTACAAAGGCCTTCGCATCATAATTTCGTACAAGCAATCATATCATTCACATGCACTTTTTGAAAGTATTTAGACTCATTATTTGGAACATTCCGATGGGACATTGAGAGAGAGTGTATGCACATAACCCACGAACGAGCTTTCAAAACTGAGAAAATCAAAACGAAATTCAAAGGCGTAAAGCCATGCTCTGATACCAATATGTCACGCCCCGGTCTCCCGTAGGAAATCGGCCGTCCCTGCTAGGTGCGAATCACCGCGCCAGCGCTCCCGTGGGACGATTGCTTAACCCATCTGGACGTGATGCCGCACGAACGTATGTCGCGCCCGTGCAAGGTCGTGGTCCATGCAGGCGATAAGAGGTATAAGCCACAGTCGCACAGATTATCCGAGTGCAGCGGAATAATAAACGCATAGGCAATTGGTAACAAGTTCTCAGAGTCGTCAATAGCGAAAGCATTGTATAACATAAGTATAGAAATAAAATAAACGATTTATTGATATTAAAATAAGTGTCACAAGCGGCGCTAGGCCGAGATTATAAGTCGCTCTCTCTCTCTCTGAAACAGTAAAAATATGCCAAGTGGCTACATTAATGAAATAATATATAGGCGATGTTCCAATATTATGTTTTGTATATGTGCTTCAGTTCCGGACGCAACGCTCCACGGCTCCAGAGTGAACTCCATGCCTTATAACGCACGAAGGAGGCATCCGCACCGAACAAGGTTCTCCCGCACCCTGCAAGCAATCTTGTGGGTTATCAGTACATGAATGCACTGGTGGAGAGGCTTCCCGCCCGCTCGACAAATCCAAACACGTTATATAGGTTTCGTGCACCAACTATTAAGTTATCTTTCTAGTCTTGCCTTGGGATCAGTTTTATGGCAATGATGAATGGTAGTACACCGTACGATTTAAGGAACACAGCGAGACTTACCACCTTACCATCCGTCCTTCCATGTCCAAGGCAAACCAATAAATCAAGCACGAGCATATATAATGAAATCCAAGGGCAATAGCATATGTAAATATAAGTGTCATGAACGAGATTTTGTTTCGGGTGCACGATTACACGGATTATCAGGTATTTGCATAAGATGTTCAAGTGTTCAATGGATTGCTTAGGTTGTTCAATTTGTATAGATATCTTATACTTATATCGCTCAGGTGTTTCAGATATTCTTGATGCGATGCAGAAGAGCCATTATACGCTATCCCGCCAGAACAGGCGACTATCATGGGTAGACGACTAGTCCATGGTAGTATGCTCTACCAATGCCCGAATATCGTGTATTGCCAAGCCCCAAAGACATGGTGACATACCAGAACCGAATTTCAGCCGTAATACACCTGATCCTTCTCCTAGGCCGGTACGATCCCAGTGCCCCGGTGATCGTCCGAGGAAGCAGATACCTCGTGCACGAGTTGTCCGTGACTATGCAAGTCTTGGGTCATTCCAGATTCACAACATGACATGATAATTCTTGATTCTTTTTCTGAACGAGTATTGCTCCATGAGCTGTGATTCATTATTGCTTTACTTTACATGATTCTCGTTCAGTGTTCAACTTGACTTGATGCATTTTCCTGGTTCGGGAACTGCCTTGGTGACCTAACGGTCCCGGATACTTGCAAGTTCATATTGCACAGAAGGACTATTCGATAGTCTTTTGGCTGCTAACTAGATGCATGCACGGTACGCGATATTGTTACTTGATTGTGGCATAAGTTTCATTGTGGCAAGCATTAGACGAGGCAACAAGTACAAACTACAAGTAAGTAGACAAGCATGTATTCATATGAAACATATTAGCATTTACGTTTGGCACGGGTCTAATGTAAAGCGAGGAGGAAAACCGTAAAGGGACATACCGAGCGATATAAATCTAGGGACGTGCAGTGTAAACAAGTGAACAGTACACTGCGAGGAGTATATATCGTTCTACTTAAGGCATAGTGGGGTCTAGTTGCACAAGGCAACGGTAGCATGCGAGGGTCTATTTATAAGTAAAGTTTCATTTCCATCTTCTAACACATGCAATACAAGTTGGTATTATTCCCTTAGCTAGGTGCGTTGTATTCTTTATTAGCATGTATGGGATGATTTACCTAGCGACTAGCATGTATCATCCATATTTTAAGTGTGCTGGCTAAGCAAAGACAAGTTCATCGTAGCCACACACCTTAGCGATGATTCGCCTCGGTCGAGCGATACCCCGAGCGAGCCTCTGAAAGTCCAAGTCGGAACTCCTGAAGGGCCAAGTCAGAAAATTCTTTGCCTCAAACGAGTATTCTCGCTGAGCAAAGCGGGTCGGGTAGTTACACTTTTGCCGCTTGAATCGGTTGTCCGCTTGAGCGGAACGGGTCGTTATAATTCGAGAAGAGCTATTAAAGCGGGATCCATTTGTTGACAGGTGCAAAGGTATCAAGATCTAAATATCCAACATGGCAGTCTGGTTAGTGGGTGAAACCTTTAGCTACTAGACGGGCCGACTAGAAAAATGTAAAGATAAGGAGAATGTTGGAAACATGGATATTTGAAGATGTTCCTCCTAAACAAGTCCCTGGAGGATCGAAAAAAAAGAAATGATTAAGCCTTGGTATAGTAGCGGAATAATGCCTGTGATCGATCCAGGTTGGAACTTTATTTTTCGAGATCTAGTTGGAGTGCCACGAGATCCTCAATGGATCAGAGCATGTCATGCTTTGCTGAATTTTCCGTCCCCTCGTCAGTCTAAACAGTGGTTGTCCTATCCCTACTACAATCCTATTATATTTGTTGGTATTTTTTACTTTGTTTTGGGAGTTTTAGTCCCATATTGGAAAACCATGTGTATATCGCAATATATTCTTTGCTTAGTATTGGTATATGCACATGGGGTGGTGGCCCATGTGGGTTGACTATAGGGATTAAGTATGAACCCCATTATGACAATCTTTATTTTGTCACCACCTTTGGAAAGTTTCTTTTAGGAGCTAAGTCCCAAAGGGGCTTAACGACTCGGACTCGGGCTCAAGGGCGCAAAATGGCGCTTTTCTGGCATAATTAGCATGTTAGCATCGTCGCATGGCGCTCGTGCACTTCTTTTATGCGCGAGTTACATGCACGGTTGCTTGTTCGGGCGCATGCTTCGTGGAGCCATGCGGTCAGGTGCCCATGCGGCCAGGAGCGCATGCGACGAGGGGCTATGCGGTCAGGGGCGCATGTGGCTAGGAGCCCATGCGGCCTGGTGCACATGCGATCATGAGCGCATGAGGAGTGCATGCGGCCAGGGGCCATACGGTCAGGGGCGCATGCGGCCAAGTGCGCATGCGGCCAGGAGCCCATACAGCCAGGGGCCTTACGGCCTGGAGCTATGCGGTCATGCGCTATGCGGCCAGCAAGTTATCTTGAGCAAGTCAAGTGTGGAGGGGACAGGGAATGCTGTTGGCGGCTCGGTGCAGCGTTTTCTTCTCTGTGCAATACAACGCGCATGCGGCTCGTGGCTCTCTGTGCCACGCGGCTGTAGCTTTCGGCGCCTGAAGGCGCTATCTTCTCCTTGCAGTACAGCGGCGCTGGCGGCCTAGTTTTTTTCTCAGGCCGCATGGAAGCAAAATCTTCTTTAAATAAATGCTCTCCTATTTCATTTAAGGAGATGAAAAAATTAAGAGAAAAAAATCGAGAGCACCAACAGGACCTGCGGCAGTAGTTAGCATCCTTACAAAAGAATCTTTTGAGTAATTCGAAGATGACCAAGAGCGTTCCAGAAGTTATCGTGTGAACTTGCTGGATCCTGGGGGCATATCGTTGTTTAGCGCGAATCTTGCCTTAAGCTCTGGTGGTTTTGATCACCCAGCAGGAGTTCCCTTCTTTGTATTTTTGTTCTTGTTCTCTTTCTTCTCGGTGTAGCGTCTGCGAACGTAAAGAGAAGAACGATTTTGTAATTCTTGCTGTATTTGCATTTTCTTTGGGTTGTCAGTTTGAAATATGTTCCTTGTTTAGTGCTTCTGTGGGGTTGTGTGTCACTGTAGAAGAACTCTTATGTGAATCTCAGTACACCAACTTTTCTTCTAGAGTTTGTAAACACAAACTCTTGTGTTAGTCTCTACTTTGTGGCTACCTCTTCTTCTTCTTCGATATGACTTCGGGACTAACAGTCTAAAGGCAAGATCCGAGTTAGAATGGACAACCTCTCAAACCTTCTCGATACTAGTTTTCACAAGTTTGAGAAATTTGATGGCGAACACTACAACATTTGGAAGAGGAAGATCTCCTTAAATCTTCATCTTGTAAAAGTTGCTTATGTGTTGGTTGATCCTGAACCTACCATTCTCGAAGATGGAGGAGACCTTGAAGTTGGTATGGCACAAGATGCGCACTCCAAGTGGAAGGAAGATAACGACCTATGCATGTTGTTGATTCTTAATGCTATGGACGACTTGATGGCAGATTCCTACAACAAGAAGGAGAAGGCAAGAGATGTCTAAAAATATCTTGGAAAGCACTATAAAAATGATGAAAAAATATCTAAAATCTATCTCGTCGAGAAGTTCTTCACTTTGCAATTTGAGGACGAGAAGGTAATGTTACCACAAGTTAAGAAACTTCTGAAGATGCAGCAGAAACTGGAGGAAGAGGGCATGAAGCAAGAAGATAAATTTATGGTGGGGGCTATCGTCACCAAACTTTCTCCAGGCTGGATCAGGTTCAAGACTAACATATACCGTAAAAAGATGGAGATCCATCTCGAAGATCTTCTTCACTGGATTCACATTGAAGATGAAACCAGGGGGCAACTGAAATTGGACTCCTTGTCCAAGTAGTTAGCTAAGGCCAACATGGTACATGCTAGTGAATCTAAAGGGAAGCAAAAAAATTTCTACCAGAAGAAGAAGGACTTCAACTAGCTGAAGGTGAAGTCGGCTCAATTCAAGCCAAAGCCGAAGACTGATGTGACATGCTACAACTGTGGCAAGAAGGGCCACTACAAGAGCGATTGCAGATCGAAGCCTAAACTGAAAGTTTAAGGTGAGCTTAACCTAATTGCTATTATTGCGTTGGTTGAATTACATGACTTAAAAACTGACTGGTGGATGGACACTGGTACATCTTGCCATGTGTGCTCTAAGAAGAAGTTGTTCGCCAAGTATGAGCCTACCTCAGAAAAAGTATCGATGGCAGATAAGTCTCAAGTTGCAATACTGGGGATCAGGACGGTAGTGCTGAAGCTGATTTCTGGAAAGTCACTTACACTGGAGAATGTGAAGCACGTACCAATAATCTCCAAGAATCTGGTTTCTAGGAGTCTGCTATGCAAGGCGGGCCTGAGGATGGATATCAATGCCGGTCAAATGGTGATGTCCTACAAGGGAACATACTTCGAAAAAACTTTCTGTACCAAAGGGATGTTTAAACTGCAGCTCGTAACTACTTCTTTTTGTATCAATGCAGTCTCTACTTCTGGTTATTCTCATGAGTTGTGGCATAATAGACTAGGACATGTGCATTGTAAACGGATTAACAAGATGTCTAGTCTAGGCCTTATCTCCAAATATGGGGGTAAGGAGGTGGAGAAATGTGAAGTCTGTGCGCAGACGAAGATCGTCAGAAAGCCATTCAGAAGAGTGAACCGAAGCACAGATCTTCTGGAGTTGGTACACTCAGATATCTGTGACTTCAAGCAATTCTTCATAAAATTCGGAATGAAGTATTTTATCACTTTCATTGACGATTTCTCGAAGTACATATTCGCATATCTTCTCAAGTCCAAAGACGAAGCGTTCGAGAAGTTCAAGGACTTTAAGGCTAAAACAGAACGTCAAACCAGTCAACAACTCAAAAGACTCAAAAGCGATCGAGGCGGAGAATATCGTTCCTTGGAATTCGTATCGTTCTGCAAAGAGCATGGAATTGTCAACGAAATGACTGTTCCGTAATCTCCCCAATCTAATGGTTTAGCAAAAAGGAAGAACAAGACGCTGACAGAGATGATGAACTCTATGTTGCTAACAGCAGGACTTCCAAAGTTCTTCTGGGGAGAAGCAGCGCTTACGGCTATGTTTATTCTGAATATAGTACCGTTCGCGACATCTGAAATTACTCCTCATGAACTCTGGTTCAAGGTCAAATCCAACTTGAATGTCATTCGAGTGTGGGGGTGTCTGGCGTATATGAAGCTTCCAGACCTCAAGATTCAGAAGCTGAGAAAGAGAAATACGAACATATTTCTGGACTATGCTGATAAGAGTGATGCTTGGAGGTTCCTTGACATCGAATCTAATCATATCAGAGATTCTCGCGATGCAAAATTCTTTGAAGACAAGTTTGCTAGGCACAAGAATGTTGTTCTCACTGATGTCCCAGAGAATGTTGCTAGCAAGGACGGGGCAAGTACCTCTCAGAGAGAAATAGTCCAAGAAGGAGTTGTCGTTGATGAGACAACATTTGAACCCGAATCCGCTGAGCCGAGATCAAAGCGAGTGAGGAGGCCGAAGGACTTCGAAGAAGACTTTGTTGCCTATCATGTGGAAGCTGATCCGCTTACCTATGATGAGGCAATGAAGACCATAAATGCTATTTTCTGGAAAGAGACTATCCATGACGAGTTTGACTCGTTAACTTCTAATAATACTTGGAAGTTAGTCGATCTGCCTGAAGGATCTAAACTCATCGGATGCAAGTGGATCTTTAAGAAGAAGATGAAATCAGACATAACTATTGACAAGTTCAAGGCCAGGCTAGTGGTCAAGGGGTTTTCTCAGATACAGGGGGTTGACTACTTCGATACCTATGCTCCCGTTGCACGGATGACTACTATCAAGATGCTGATTTCTCTAGGTACTATTCACAGAATGGTGATTCATCAGATGTACATCAAGACAGCATTTCTGAATGGTGAACTAACTGAGGAGATCTACATGCAGCAGCCAGAGGGGTTTGTCATCAAAGGTCTTGAAGACAAAGTATGCAAACTGGTAAAATCTCTATATGGTCTGAAGCAAGCTCCCAAATTGTGGCACGAGAAGTTTGACAAAGTTATCAGATCAAATGGCTACAAGGTCAGCGAAACTGATAAGTTTGTGTACACGAAGTTCGCTGACGATAGAGGTGTCATTGTTTGTCTCTATGTGGACGAAATGGTAATCCTAGACACAGATGAAGAATGTGTCACTAGAACAAAGATGTTCCTATCGTCTAAATTCAGTATGAAGGATATGGGAGATGCAGATGTCATTCTTGGGATTAAGATAATCCGGACAGAAGATGGACTTACTCTATCACAAGCTGTCACGACCCGCACCCGGAAATTCGGACACGAGTGCGTGGGTACGTCCAGCCTACGCCGCAGAGTCGGCGGTAGTACGCTGTCTAGGTCATATCCACAGTTAACTAATCTAGCTCATTCACAAATAACATAGGCAAGATAATAATGAGAACAGAAACTTAAGATTGCAACTGAAATAAATACGGCAACAGATTCAAATGTTTAGTACAGAAATTCAGAATGAAATCGGGGACAAACCCGATTAATAAGATAAGAAACAGAAATAAAAGATAGCTACTGCTAGCTACTCTGCAGCAGGGGTCTCCTGGGTGGGATCTGGCTCCTCATAAGTATCATCTGTACCCTCATAAGGACCATAATATGTAGGAGCAATGTCCTCATCATCGCCTAAATCAACAGATCCAGTCAGGAAAGGAGCAAAGTACACAGTGCACAACAAGATTAAACTAAATATTTATGACAATTAAATTGAGTATCATTATTGAGGAAATTGCATAAAAGAACATCAATATCTCAGATTCAATGCTATAAACAGGAATATGAGAAAACAGGAATAACTGAGACAGGAAATGAAACTACAACAGTCCGCAAGTAACATAACAAGACCAGAAACTATCTGTGTGAACTTGTGTTTGTTTTAGAATACATAGTTGGCATGTAGGGGTTTATAAGGCTAATCCGGCTGTCATAACGGCTATTAAACAGGAATAATCGAGATCCGGCTGAGGGCACAGTCGCGTACCAACAGCTATTAAACATGACAAGGGGAAGGGTAAACTACATGCCTTCTAGTATTCTCCCACCCGACATGAAAAATAAGACATGAACTCCAATATACAAGACATGAAATCCAGTATTTCTAACACTAGGTTTAATCATCAAGGGTACTAGTAAAGCAGGGAAATTAATTATTACAATATAAAGATTTAACTTGAAGTGCAGGTACTTGCCTGTTGTTTGGATCTGATTAATTGTTCTTGAGGAAATTTCCAGAGATGAGTCCAAAAGCTGAAATAGACATTACCATCACACTCAAAAGATGTCAAATAGCTAAAAACGCCTGTCCTTGGGTCCAATTTGGGGACAAGGGCAAAAACGGCAGTTTCGGGTCAAAATGGGGTCCGCCGGTGGGCCCGCTTTGCACCGAAAAACGTGTCCGGGTCAACGGTCTCCAAATTCACCAAACTTAGTGTCAACAGGTCAGGAACGCTGATACGAACCCAACGGAACTTCCAGATTTGGATTCCGATGAGCCGAACACAAAATCGCCCGTCGAGCGGGCCTGTGGGGCCCACGACACGCGATTTCGTCAACGTTCTCAGAATCGAACCAAACTTGACCCACAGGACCAGCGTATTGCTACGAGTCCGATGGCGCAAGTTTTGTCTCGATCTGACAAGTGTACAAGAAGTTAGGGCAAATTACAGAAAAGCCGGATACGGGGCGATGTCCGCGGATACGCGTTAATTCCGGTGTGCACGCACACCCAAATCAGCTTCCGTGAAATCTCACACGTCCGTATCGACGATGCGCACGTATCTGTGAAGACCGCACGCGACCAAGTCGTCCCGTTTGGCGGGGCGCACTCAGTTCCGGGGTGAAACAGGGTCTGGTTTTTCCTGTTTTTGGATCGCGGTGTGCGATCACCACAGGATGCGATGACCCGAGCGGTTTGTTCGGGCACCGAGAGGGTCATACAGGCTTCATAACGCAATTTGCGAAATCAAAAATGGAGCTACGAACAAAAAGTTACACGCACCTGAAAGGACCCAAAAATCAGGGTCGAGTCGTGTCCGACTCGTATCGGACACAGGAATTGAACTAGGGTTAGGGTTTGCTTCTCAGGCGGTGGCTGGCGGCTCCGGCGGCTGGACTGCGGCGGAGGGGGCTGGGGGGCGGCCCAGGGCGGAGGCGGCCCAGGGCGGAGGCGGCGGCGCGGGGGCGGCCCAGGGCGGCGCTGCGGCTGCTGTCGACGGGGAAGAAGAGGGGGAGGCGGCTGGAGGCGACGGCGACGGCGGTGGCAGGGTGGCTGGGCAGCGGCGAGGTCGGGGGCAAGGCGGCGGGTGGTCGTTGGCGGGGTACGGCGGAGAGGGTTGGCCGGGGACGGAGGCTAGGGTTAGGTTAGGTAGTGGCCGGAGGGGAGGAGCTCGGGGCCATTTATAGGGGAGAGGGGCAGTTAGGGGGCCGAGCTAGGCGGGGTGAGGGGGTGTCGTGGCCGCGGAGGACGCGGCGAGCCGGCCGGAGCGGGCGGCGCTGCGCGCGGAGCTCGTCGGAAGAGTCGGGCGGCGTGGGGGCTGGGGGAACGGTTCGTGCGGGTCGGGTCGGGTGGCTAACGGGTCCGGACAGACCCGCCCGACCCGCAAGGAAGGCGGGCTGGGGCTGGCTGCTGGGCTCGGCCCACTGGGCCGGGCCGGGCCCAAGAGAAAGAGAAAGAAAAATAAAAAAATATAAATAAATAATAATAAATATATAATAATAATAATAATTAAACAGTTAATTAAATAATTAATTTAAATTAGTTTTTAGGCATTTAAAAATAGGTCTGAGGCCCAGAAAAATCCAGAAAAATTTTCCTAAGTCCAGTTTTTCATTTTACACCCAAAAATATTATTTTCATGATATTTTAATATTATTTATTGACTATTAAAATTATTTATTAATTAAGAACCTTGATTTTAATTTCAGAAAATTCCTAGAAAATTCTAGAAAATTGGGAAAAATCCAAGTTTTAATAATTTGAAAATTCAGGGGGTTTACAATCTACCCAACTTATAAAATTTTGTCCTCAAAATTTAAGAATAACAAAGGCACGAAAAGAAAGGCCGAGAATTAAAATATACCTCAAGGTTCAAAAAGATAAGGGTAGCGTTCTCTAATCTCGTCTTCTCGCTCCCAGGTGGATTCGCCGAGAGAATGGTGCTTCCAAGCTACGCGAACCAGAGAAATAACCTGGTTTCGTAGAACTTTCTTCGAGCGATCCAGTATCTCCACGGGTTGCTCTTGGTAAGTCAAACTTGGGCCTACTTCGAGCTCTGAGTGATCCAAAATGTGGCTGGGGTCTGATACGTACTTTCTCAGCTGCGACACGTGGAAGACGTTATGGACTCCATCCAGAGAGGGTGGCAATGCCAGTCGGTATGCCACTTCTCCGATTTTCTCCTGTATGCCAAAAGGTCCAATAAATCTTGGGCTGAGTTTTCCACTCCTTCCGAACCTAATGGTGCCACGTGTCGGGGAAATCTTCAAGAATACCAGTTCTCCAACCTTTAATAAAGTCATAATCAAGTCTTAGTTCCATAATCAAAATGTTTAAATTGACTTGAATTTCATAAATTTAATTACCTTAAATTCCAAGGGCCTTCGGAGGCTATTTGCCCAATGTCGTTGCCTGTCTTGAGCCACTCGAAGTCTGTCCCTTATTTGTTTTACCTTCTCAGCTGAATCGATCACCATCTCTAGTCCCAGTAAGGCTCTTTCTCCAACGTCGTCCTATGATAGCGGGGTACGACATCTTCGTCCATACAGAGCTTCAAATAGAGTCATCTCAATACTTGCTTGGTAACTGTTATTATAAGAGAACTCCACAAGATGTAGATAGTCCTCCCAGGATCCTCCAAAATCCAGAACACATGTACGAAGCATATCTTCAAGTGTCTGGATTGTACGTTCCGATTGTCCATCGATTTGGGGATGATAAGCTGTGCTGAATTTGAGTTGAGTCCCCAAGCTGGCTTGTAAGCTCTTCCAGAAGTGAGAGGTGAATCTTGAATCTCGGTCGGAGACAATACTTACTGGAACTCCATGCAACCTAACAATATGTCTGATATATAAATCTGCCAGCTTTTCTGTAGATAGCCCTACTTTGAAGGGTAGAAAATGTGCAGACTTGGTCAGTCTATCTACTATCACCCAAATTGCATCCTTTCCACTAGGTGTCCTTGGAAGTCCGGAAATAAAATACATTGTAATATGTTCCCACTTCCACTCCGGAATGGGTAGTGGTTGAAGCAATCCTCCAGATCTTTGTCTTTCTGCCTTGACTTGCTGGCACACTAAACAACAAGATATGAACCTGGCTACTTCTCTTTTCATGTCATGCCACCAAACATGCGTCCTCAGGTCCTTGTACATCTTGTTGGCTCCTGGATGTATAGAGTATTGCGACCTGTGCGCCTTTTGCATAATTTCTTCTCTTATGTCTCCTTGAGGTACACATAGTCTATCGCCATGCCTCAGTGATCCATCTTCATGAATTCTGAAATCTTCCACTAATCCAGCTTGCACTTGACCTCGAAGGCTTCTCAGGCCTTCGTCTTGAAACTGAGTCTCCTTGATCTTGTCTATTAAAGTAGACTGAATCTGCAAGTTCATCATTTGGCCTTCTTTTTCTGGGATAATTACTTCAATACCTAAACTTTCCAAGTCCTCGAGCAAGTGTCGGTCCATAGTTAAGTACATCGCCATAGGATACCTGCTTAGAGTATCAGCAACTACATTGGCCTTCCCAGGATGATATTGAAGGGTGATATCAAAGTCTTTCATTAGTTCCAGCCACCTTCTTTGTCTCATGTTCAACTCTTTCTGGGTGAAGATATATTTTAGACTTTTATGGTCTGTAAATATTTCCACCTTTTCTCCATAAAGATAATGCTTCCATAGTTTAAGAGCAAAAATGACAGCTGCCAATTCTAAATCATGAGTTGGATAGTTCTTTTCATGAGGTCGAAGCTATCTAGAGGCATATGCTATTACTTTCTTTTTCTGCTCCAATACACAACCTAGACCTTTTTCAGAAGCATCACTATAAATAGCGAAACCTCCGGTTCCAGAAGGTAAGGTCAGAATAGGGGCAGTGGTCAGCCTTTTCTTCAATTTCTCGAAAGCATGCTGACATTCATCAGTCCAGGTGAACTCTTCATCCTTCCTTGTTAGTTTTGTCATGGGTTCAGCAATTCTAGCAAAGTCCTTCACAAACTTCCGGTAGTAGCCAGCTAATCCCAGAAAACTTCTAATCTCTGCTACAGAGTCTGGAGTGGGCCAGGATTCTACTGCCGCTATCTTCTTAGGATCTACTGCTATTCCATCTCCAGTCACAACATGTCCCAAGAATTCTACTTTGTCTAGGAAGAAAGCACATTTAGATAATTTTCCATAAAGTTTTTCCTTCCTCAAAGTCTCCAATGCTAGCCTCAAATGTTCTTTATGTTCTTCGGGGGTTTTGGAGTAGATCAAAATATCGTCAATAAAGACCACTACAAATTTGTCTAGATATTGCTGAAAGACTCTGTTCATCAAGTTCATAAAAACTGCTGGAGCATTCGTCAACCCGAACGGCATTACTAAGAATTCGTAGTGTCCGTTCCGAGTATTGAAAGCAGTTTTAGGGATGTCTTCCTTTCTCACCCTTACTTGGTGGTAACCAGACCTCAAATCAATCTTTAAAAATACCCGAGCTCCACTCAACTGATCAAATAGGTCATCTATCCTGGGCAGGGGATACTTATTCTTAATTGTTAAGGCATTCAAGGCCCTATAGTCAATGCACATTCGGGACGTTCCGTCCTTCTTGGGCACAAATAATACTGGAGCTCCCCAGGGTGAGACACTAGACCTAATAAAGCATTTGTCTTCTAGCTCTTTGATTTGCTTATTTAGTTCTATTATCTCCTTCTTGTTGATTCTGTAGGGATTTTGAGATACAGGTGCTGCTCCTGGTACTAGGTCAATAGAGAATTCAACTTCTCGGTCTGGGGGTAAGCCTGGGAGATCCTCAGGGAAGACATCAAGGTATTCAGAGATGATAGGTAGTGGCAATTCTTCTGTTACTAGGGCTCCATAAATTTTGTTATTACCCATTTCTCTAGAACCTCTAGCAAATTCAAATTCTGGCTTGTCAGGGGGCCTGAAGATTACACTACCTCTGTGGCAGTCTATAGTGGCATGATGTTGACTCAACCAATCCATACCCAGTATAATGTCAAAACTGGGCACTGGCATTACGAGTAGCCTAGCATACAGTTCTCTTCCACATAATGTAATAGGACAATTGTTACAGGCATCACTAACCGGGATAATTCCTCCACCGGTAATGATCTTATAACAATTCCTAAGGGGTTTAGTGATTAAGCTATGCTTCATAAGAAAATCTACTGACATGAATGAATGTGAAGCTCCAGAGTCAAATAAAGTAATAGCTGGTATTGAATTTATAAGCACAGAACCTGTGATCACGTCTGCTGTGGCTTCAGCTTCTTCCAGAGTCATTGCATAAGCACGGCCTTGCTGCGGTGCACCCCTCTGTTGCTGCTGTTGGTGCTGAGCAAAGCGTTGTTGTTGTGTTGGAAGCGGAGGTCCCCTCTGCTGTGCTGCTGGGGGCCTGGCCTGGGCTGGAGCCTTGGGTACAGCAGTGCGTCCTTGAGCAGCAGGACAGTCCCTCATTTGATGCGCTGCTGAGCCGCAGTAGAGGCAGGCACCTAGCCTCTTCCTGCAGACTTGCCAAGTATGACCTGGTTTTTGGCAAAAGTTACAAGCAACAGCTTGTTGGTTCTGTCCTTGAGCCTGGTGTTGGGGTGCTGGAGCTCGAGGGAGAGGACGCTGAGTTTGCTGCGGGGCCCTCTGCTGTTGTTGTTGTTGAAAAGGGCGTTTGTTGGGTCCCGCATTTCCGGTATCTCTCTCTCGTTTTAGTTTATGCCCCATGTCTCTCTCAACTCCTTGTGCCACGCTCAGGATTTCCTCATAGGTGCGAGCTCGGCTGGTGGTGACAGCAAGTCGAATAACCGGAGACAGCCCCTTCTTGAATCTACGGGCTCTGTCCTCCGGGGTACGAACCATGTACTCCGTAAAGTGGCTCAACCTGCTAAATTCAGCAGTATACTCATCAACAGACAGGTTACCTTGTTCCAGTCTCTCGAATTGGCTTTCGAGAGCTTCCCGAGCCACTTCGGGGTAGAATTTCTCCTTGAATAGCCTCTTGAAGTCCTCCCAGGTGAGGTCAGGAGCAGATAGTTGGGGTTCATCTCTGAACCAGGTTCGAGCAATGTCGAACAGTTGCAGGCTTGCGGACTCCACTTTGAGGTCATCAGGGACCCGAGCAGTCTTCAGGAGTCTCCTGACATTCTCTATCCACTCGTCGGCATAGAGAATGCCCTCAGTTCCGTAGAATTCTAGGGGTCTAAGATTCTTGAAGTCTTTGGCACTCCCTGGCCTCTTGAGTGGCGACTCCTGGGACTTAATAGCTTCTGAGAGGCTGGTCCGCAGAAGTGCAGTCTATTCTTTCTGGGATTCCACTAGTCCCTGGAACACTCCGAGTAACTGTGCCCCATCTAGAGTAACTGCCGGAACAGATGGAGGCGGCGGGAGTGCAAGAGTCTCGGGCACATTCTGCTCAGCTGGTTCTGATGTGCCTCCTACTGTGTTCCTGGTCTGGACCATTCTGAAAGATTAAGGGATAGGAAGATCAGAATAGATTACTTGGAAATCAAAGGCGATAGGGAAATTGAGCAGCAATGATATCAAGAACTGAAATAAGGACCCTATACTGTGAATGAGCTTTTCCTAGAATCCTCAATCTTATTCCATACCCTGTCCTAGGGTATTTACCCTATTAAGGATAGGACCTGCATGGGCCACCATAAAAACGTGTCACGACCCGCACCCGAAAATTCGAGCACGAGTGCGTGGGTACGTCCAGCCTACGCCGCAGAGTCGGCGGTAGTACGCTGTCTAGGTCATATCCACAGTTAACTAATCTAGCTTATTCACAAATAACATAGGCAAGATAATAATGAGAACAGAAACTTAAGATTGCAACTGAAATAAATACGGCAACAGATTCAAATATTTAGTACAGAAATTCAGAATAAAATCGGGGACAAACCCGATTAATAAGATAAGAAACAGAAATAAAAGATAGCTACTGCTAGCTACTCTGCAGCAGGGGTTTCCTGGGTGGGATCTGGCTCCTCATAAGTATCATCTGTACCCTCATAAGGACCATAATATATAGGGGCAAGGTCCTCATCATCGCCTAAATCAACAGATCCAGTCAGGAAAGGAGCAAAGTACACAGTGCACAACAAGATTAAACTAAATATTTATGACAATTAAATTGAGTATCATTATTGAGAAAATTGCATAAAAGAACATCAATATCTCAGAGTCAATGCTATAAACAGGAATATGAAAAAACAGGAATAACTGAGACAGGAAATAAAACTACAACAGTCAGCAAGTAACATAACAAGACCAGAAACTATCTGTGTGAACTTGTGTTTGTTTTAGAATACATAGTTGGCATGTAGGGGTTTATAAGGCTAATCCGGCCATCATAACGGCTATTAAACAGGAATAATCGAGATCCGGCTGAGGGCACAGTCGCGTACCAATAGCTATTAAACATGACAAGGGGAAGGGTAAACTACATGCCTTCTAATATTCTCCCACCCGACATGAAAAATAAGACATGAACTCCAATATACAAGACATGAAAACCAGTATTTCTAACACTAGGTTTAATCATCAAGGGTACTAGTAAAGCAGGGAAATTAATTATTACAATATAAAGATTTAACTTGAAGTGCAGGTACTTGCCTGTTGTTTGGATCTGATTAATTGTTCTTGGAGAAATTTCCAGAGATGAGTCCAAAAGCTGAAATAGACATTACCATCACGCTCAAAAGATATCAAATAGCTAGAAATGCCTGTCCTTGGGTCCAATTTGGAGACAAGGGCAAAAACGGCAGTTTCGGGTCAAAACGGGGTCCGCCGGTGGGCCCGCTTTGCACCGAAAAACGTGTCCGGGTTAACGGTCTCCAAATTCACCAAACTTAGTGTCAACAGGTCAGGAACGCTGATACGAACCCAACGGAACTTCCAGATTTGGATTCCGATGAGCCGAACACAAAATCGTCCGTCGAGCGGGCCTGTAGGGCCCACGACACGCGATTTCGTCAACGTTCTCAGAATCGAACCAAACTTGACCCACAGGACCAGCGTATTGCTACGAGTCCGATGGCACAAGTTTCGTCTCAATCTGACAAGTGTACAAGAAGTTAGGGCAAATTACAGAAAAGCCGGATTCGGGGCGATGTCCGCGGATACGCGTTAATTCCGGTGTGCATGCACACCCAAATCAGCTTCCGCGAAATCTCACACATCCGTATCGACGATGCGCACGTATTTGTGAAGACCGCACGCGACCAAGTCGTCCCGTTTGGCGGGGCGCACTCAGTTCCGGGGTGAAACAGGGTCTGGTTTTTCCTGTTTTTGGATCGCGGTGTGCGATCTCCACAAGATGCGATGCCCCGAGCGGTTTGTCCGGACACCGAGAGGGTCATACAGGCTTCACAATGCAATTTGCGGAATCGAAAACGGAGCTACGAACAAAAAGTTACACGCACCTGAAAGGACCCAAAAATCAGGGTCGAGTCGTGTCCGACTCGTGTAGGACACAGGAATTGAACTAGGGTTAGGGTTTGCTTCTCAGGCGGTGGCTGGCGGCTCCGGCGGCTGGACTGCGGCGGAGGGGGCTGGGGGTGCTGCGGCACAGCGTTCGGGCGGAGGCGGAGGCGGCGGCGCGGGGGCGGCCCAGGGCGGCGCTGCGGCTGCTGTCGACGGGGAAGAAGAGGGGGAGGCGGCTGGAGGCGGCGGCGACGGCGGTGGCAGGGTGGCTGGGCAGCGGCGAGGTCGGGGGCAAGGCGGCGGGTGGTCGTTGGCGGGGTACGGCGGAGAGGGTTGGCCGGGGACGGAGGCTAGGGTTAGGTTAGGTAGTGGCCGGAGGGGAGGAGCTCGGGGCCATTTATAGGGGAGAGGGGCAGTTAGGGGGCCGAGCTAGGCGGGGTGAGGGGGTGTCGTGGCCGCGGAGGACGCGGCGAGCCGGCCGGAGCGGGCGGCGCTGCGCGCGGAGCTCGCCGGAAGAGTCGGGCGGCGTGGGGGCTGGGGGAACGGTTCATGCGGGTCGGGTCGGGTCGGGTGGCTAACGGGTCCGGACAGACCCGCCCGACCCGCAAGGAAGGCGGGCTGGGGCTGGCTGCTGGGCTCGGCCCACTGGGCCGGGCCGTGCCCAAGAGAAAGAGAAAGAGAAATAAAAAAATATAAATAAATAATAATAAATATATAATAATCAAACAGTTAATTAAATAATTAATTTAAATTAGTTTTTAGGCATTTAAAAATAGGTCTGAGGCCCAGAAAAATCCAGAAAAAATTCTCTAAGTCCAGTTTTTTATTTTACACCAAAAAATGTTATTTCCATGATATTTTAATATTATTTATTGACTATTAAAATTATTTATTAATTAAGAACCTTGATTTTAATTTCAGAAAATTATCGGAAAATTCCAGAAAATTAGGAAAAATCCAAGTTTTAATAATTTGAAAATTCAGGGGGTTTACACAAGCTCACTACGTGAAGAAAATGCTCACACGCTATGGATATCAGGATCTTCCAGGGATCGATACTCCATATAGGTGTGACAAGAAACTAAAAATAACCCAGAAAAAGTGTTAAGACAGTTGGAGTATTCTAGCATCATCGGGAGCTTGATGTATGCTACAAATACCACTAGGCCTGACATTGCTTTTGCTGTGGGGATGCTGAGTAGATTCAAGAGTAACCCAGGTGTTGAACACTGGAAAGCTGTGAACAAGGTGATGAGTACCTCAAGAAGACTCAGAAGTTTGCACTTTACTACAGCGGAGATCCAACAGTGGTAGAAGGCTTCAGTGATGCTAGTTGGTGCTCAGAAGAATAGAGCGAAAGATCCACAGGAGGATATATTTTCTCAATGGGACGAGATGCCATATCGTGGAAGTTGAAGAAGCAGACTATGCTCTCACGCTCATCGATGGAGTCTGAGTTCTATGCACTTGCAGCTGCAGCAGATGAAGCAGAATGGCTTCGGGAGCTCATGTTCGATCTTATAATGGTTGGTGTGCAGATTTTGGCTGTACCGATATACTGCGACAACCAGGCAGCTGCAGCAGTAGCATCTAATAATCTATTCAATGTAAAGAAGAGAACTGTGCGGCTTCGGTACAGCACTGAACATCCTCATCAAGACCGGTGTCATTGCAATGGTGGATGTTCGGAGTCAGGAGAACCTGGCAGATTCGTTCATTAAAGGTCTCAGGCGCCAGCTAGTCGAAGACACAGCAGGTAAAATGGACTTGAAGGACCTCTGATATTGTGTATTTGTAATCCTACCATTAAGTTTTATGTTATTAGTTCAAAGAGAAATCTACTAGGTATCTACCTTTTGGTTCAGGGGTGGTCCACTGACTGAAAAAATATCAGGTACAGTGGGTAGTCCTTATGAACAATGTGGGATACGTATCCGAAACCACTGTAGTCTATTATTTTATTCTATAGAACAATTCATGTGTAAGGTTGGCTTCGACGCCTTAATGAGTTCTCGGACAAAGTGAATGTTCGGTGTACGCTGCAGGAAGCACGTGTAGTTCAGCACTACAAGGGACTTGTATCCCATGCTACAGTGGTGTGACACAACGATGAGGTAAAAGATGTAAAGTCTCGGCTGCGAGCCATGTCACAGCGGCAGTAGTACCGCAAATAGGCAGGTAGCCTAATGCTGAAAAGATAAGAGTTGTAGCACAGCACTACTAAGAGACCGGTGACCTTATGCTACAGTGGGTGACACCACATGAGGTAGTTAACCTCGGCTGCGAGCCATATCACAGCGGCGTAGCACGGCACAGAAGCGCAAGGCTTCATGCTGGGATGTAGTACAGCACTACTAAGAGGCTAGTGACCTCATGCTACTGTGGGTGACACAACATGAGGTAGTTAACCTCGGCTACGAGCCATGTCACAGCGGCGTAGCACCGCACAGAAGCGCAATGCTTCATGCTGGAAAATATTAAACTCTCTTGAAAAAGGAACTCACCTAAGTGTATGGACAGAGATACAGGCCATCTCATGAGGGTAAACTTGTAGACACACAAGATACATACACCAAAACCAGGTCAGTACAGGGCCTTTAATGTGCGACCGGAGGCACAACTGATGTCATTGTGCGAGTGGGAAGAACAACAACTATGGTTCAGAATTCAAGGCATAGTCCATTCTTGTATCGTACTATTGTTTGACCCATGCGAGAAGATTCAAGTCGTGGGCGACATCGATCCTATTGCATGATGGGTAGTCACTGTGAGGAACGCTCGACCATATATTGTGATATATGTGGGAGATTGTTGGTATTTTTTACTTTGCTTTGGGAGTTTTAGTCCCACATTGAAAAACCACCAATGTGTATATCTTAATATATATCTTTGCTTAGTACTGGTATATGCACATGTGGTGGTGGTCCATGTGGGTTGACTTTCCTATAGGGATTAAGTGTGAACCCCATTATGACAATCTTTATTTTGTTACCATCTTTGAAAAGTTTTTCTTAGGAGCAAAGTCCCAAAGGGGCTTAGAGACTCGGACTCGGACTCGGACTCAAGGGCGCAAAGTGGCGCTTTGTTGGCGCACTTTGCACTTAGCACGTCAGTATCGTCGCATGGCCCTCGTGCGCTCATTTTATGCGCTAGTTACATGCACGATTGCTTGCTCAGGCACATATTTCGTGGAGCCATGTGGCCTGGAGCGCATGCGGCCAGGGACCATGCGGTCAGGTGCCCATGCTGTTAGGTGCTCATGCGGCCAGGTGCCCATACGGCCGGTGGGCCCGCTTTGCACCGAAAAACGTGTCCGGGTTAACGGTCTCCAAATTCACCAAACTTAGTGTCAACAGGTCAGGAACGCTGATACGAACCCAACGGAACTTCCAGATTTGGATTCCGATGAGCCGAACACAAAATCGTCCGTCGAGCGGGCCTGTAGGGCCCACGACACGCGATTTCGTCAACGTTCTCAGAATCGAACCAAACTTGACCCACAGGACCAGCGTATTACTACGAGTCCGATGGCACAAGTTTCGTCTCGATCTGACAAGTGTACAAGAAGTTAGGGCAAATTACAGAAAAGCCGGATTCGGGGCGATGTCCGCGGATACGCGTTAATTCCGGTGTGCATGCACACCCAAATCAGCTTCCGCGAAATCTCACACATCCGTATCGACGATGCGCACGTATTTGTGAAGACCGCACGCGACCAAGTCGTCCCGTTTGGCGGGACGCACTCAGTTCCGGGGTGAAACAGGGTCTGGTTTTTCCTGTTTTTGGATCGCGGTGTGCGATCTCCACAAGATGCGATGCCCCGAGCGGTTTGTCCGGACACCGAGAGGGTCATACAGGCTTCACAATGCAATTTGCGGAATCGAAAACGGAGCTACGAACAAAAAGTTACACGCACCTGAAAGGACCCAAAAATCAGGGTCGAGTCGTGTCCGACTCGTGTAGGACACAGGAATTGAACTAGGGTTAGGGTTTGCTTCTCAGGCGGTGGCTGGCGGCTCCGGCGGCTGGACTGCGGCGGAGGGGGCTGGGGGTGCTGCGGCGCAGCGTTCGGGCGGAGGCGGAGGCGGCGGCGCGGGGGCGGCCCAGGGCGGCGCTGCGGCTGCTGTCGACGGGGAAGAAGAGGGGGAGGCGGCTGGAGGCGGCGGCGACGGCGGTGGCAGGGTGGCTGGGCAGCGGCGAGGTCGGGGGCAAGGCGGCGGGTGGTCGTTGGCGGGGTACGGCGGAGAGGGTTGGCCGGGGACGGAGGCTAGGGTTAGGTTAGGTAGTGGCCGGAGGGGAGGAGCTCGGGGCCATTTATAGGGGAGAGGGGCAGTTAGGGGGCCGAGCTAGGCGGGGTGAGGGGGTGTCGTGGCCGCGGAGGACGCGGCGAGCCGGCCGGAGCGGGCGGCGCTGCGCGCGGAGCTCGCCGGAAGAGTCGGGCGGCGTGGGGGCTGGGGGAACGGTTCATGCGGGTCGGGTCGGGTCGGGTGGCTAACGGGTCCGGACAGACCCGCCCGACCCGCAAGGAAGGCGGGCTGGGGCTGGCTGCTGGGCTCGGCCCACTGGGCCGGGCCGTGCCCAAGAGAAAGAGAAAGAGTAATAAAAAAATATAAATAAATAATAATAAATATATAATAATCAAACAGTTAATTAAATAATTAATTTAAATTAGTTTTTAGGCATTTAAAAATAGGTCTGAGGCCCAGAAAAATCCAGAAAAAATTCTCTAAGTCCAGTTTTTTATTTTACACCAAAAAATGTTATTTCCATGATATTTTAATATTATTTATTGACTATTAAAATTATTTATTAATTAAGAACCTTGATTTTAATTTCAGAAAATTATCGGAAAATTCCAGAAAATTAGGAAAAATCCAAGTTTTAATAATTTGAAAATTCAGGGGGTTTACACAAGCTCACTACGTGAAGAAAATGCTCACACGCTATGGATATCAGGATCTTCCAGGGATCGATACTCCATATAGGTGTGACAAGAAACTAAAAATAACCCAGAAAAAGTGTTAAGACAGTTGGAGTATTCTAGCATCATCGGGAGCTTGATGTATGCTACAAATACCACTAGGCCTGACATTGCTTTTGCTGTGGGGATGCTGAGTAGATTCAAGAGTAACCCAGGTGTTGAACACTGGAAAGCTGTGAACAAGGTGATGAGTACCTCAAGAAGACTCAGAAGTTTGCACTTTACTACAGCGGAGATCCAACAGTGGTAGAAGGCTTCAGTGATGCTAGTTGGTGCTCAGAAGAATAGAGCGAAAGATCCACAGGAGGATATATTTTCTCAATGGGACGAGATGCCATATCGTGGAAGTTGAAGAAGCAGACTATGCTCTCACGCTCATCGATGGAGTCTGAGTTCTATGCACTTGCAGCTGCAGCAGATGAAGCAGAATGGCTTCGGGAGCTCATGTTCGATCTTATAATGGTTGGTGTGCAGATTTCGGCTGTACCGATATACTGCGACAACCAGGCAGCTGCAGCAGTAGCATCTAATAATCTATTCAATGTAAAGAAGAGAACTGTGCGGCTTCGGCACAGCACTGAACATCCTCATCAAGACCGGTGTCATTGCAATGGTGGATGTTCGGAGTCAGAAGAACCTGGCAGATTCGTTCATTAAAGGTCTCAGGCGCCAGCTAGTCGAAGACACAGCAGGTAAAATGGACTTGAAGGACCTCTGATATTGTGTATTTGTAATCCTACCATTAAGTTTTATGTTATTAGTTCAAAGAGAAATCTACTAGGTATCTACCTTTTGGTTCAGGGGTGGTCCACTGACTGAAAAAATATCAGGTACAGTGGGTAGTCCTTATGAACAATGTGGGATACGTATCCGAAACCACTGTAGTCTATTATTTTATTCTATAGAACAATTCATGTGTAAGGTTGGCTTCGACGCCTTAATGAGTTCTCGGACAAAGTGAATGTTCGGTGTACGCTGCAGGAAGCACGTGTAGTTCAGCACTACAAGGGACTTGTATCCCATGCTACAGTGGTGTGACACAACGATGAGGTAAAAGATGTAAAGTCTCGGCTGCGAGCCATGTCACAGCGGCAGTAGTACCGCAAATAGGCAGGTAGCCTAATGCTGAAAAGATAAGAGTTGTAGCACAGCACTACTAAGAGACCGGTGACCTTATGCTACAGTGGGTGACACCACATGAGGTAGTTAACCTCGGCTGCGAGCCATATCACAGCGGCGTAGCACGGCACAGAAGCGCAAGGCTTCATGCTGGGATGTAGTACAGCACTACTAAGAGGCTAGTGACCTCATGCTACTGTGGGTGACACAACATGAGGTAGTTAACCTCGGCTACGAGCCATGTCACAGCGGCGTAGCACCGCACAGAAGCACAATGCTTCATGCTGGAAAATATTAAACTCTCTTGAAAAAGGAACTCACCTAAGTGTATGGACAGAGATACAGGCCATCTCATGAGGGTAAACTTGTAGACACACAAGATACATACACCAAAACCAGGTCAGTACAGGGCCTTTAATGTGCGACCGGAGGCACAACTGATGTCATTGTGCGAGTGGGAAGAACAACAACTATGGTTCAGAATTCAAGGCATAGTCCATTCTTGTATCGTACTATTGTTTGACCCATGCGAGAAGATTCAAGTCGTGGGCGACATCGATCCTATTGCATGATGGGTAGTCACTGTGAGGAACGCTCGACCATATATTGTGATATATGTGGGAGATTGTTGGTATTTTTTACTTTGCTTTGGGAGTTTTAGTCCCACATTGAAAAACCACCAATGTGTATATCTTAATATATATCTTTGCTTAGTACTGGTATATGCACATGTGGTGGTGGTCCATGTGGGTTGACTTTCCTATAGGGATTAAGTGTGAACCCCATTATGACAATCTTTATTTTGTTACCATCTTTGAAAAGTTTTTCTTAGGAGCAAAGTCCCAAAGGGGCTTAGAGACTCAGACTCGGACTCGGACTCAAGGGCGCAAAGTGGCGCTTTGTTGGCGCACTTTGCACTTAGCACGTCAGTATCGTCGCATGGCCCTCGTGCGCTCATTTTATGCGCTAGTTACATGCACGATTGCTTGCTCAGGCACATATTTCGTGGAGCCATGTGGCCTGGAGCGCATGCGGCCAGGTGCCCATACGGCCAGGAGCGCGTGCTCCCAGGGGCCATACGGTCAGGGACGCATGCGGTCCGGTGCCCATGAGGCCCGGTGCGCATGCGGCCCAGTGCCTATAAGGCCCGGTGCGCATGCGGTTAGTAGCGCATGCGGGCAGGTGCACATACGGCCCGGTGCGCATACGGCCTGGTGCCCATGCGGCCAGGAGCTCATGCGGCCAGGGACCATGTGGTCAGGGGCCATGCGGCCCGGTGCCAATGCGGCTAGGAGTCCATACGGCCAGGGGCCTTACGGCCTGGAGGTATGCGACCATAGGCTTTGCGGCCAACAAGTTAGCTTGAGCGAGTCAAGTGTGGAGGGGACATGGACTGATATTGGTGGCTCGGTGCGACGCTGTCTGCTCTGTGCAGTACAACGCGCAGGCGGCTCGGGGCTCTCTGTGCCACGCGACTGCAGCTTTCGGCACCTGACGACGATGTCTGCTTTGTGCAGTACAACGGCGCATGCCGCCTGGTTTTTTTCTCAGGCCACATGGAAGCTGAAATTCTCTTTAAATAGAGGCTCTCCTCTTTCATTTAGGGAGTTGAAAAAATTGAGAGAGAGAAAAAATCGAGAGCACCACCAGGACCTGCGGCAG
This sequence comes from Iris macrosiphon, assembly GCA_036927795.1. Lineage (NCBI taxonomy): Eukaryota > Viridiplantae > Streptophyta > Magnoliopsida > Asparagales > Iridaceae > Iris > Iris macrosiphon. The sequence goes on from JAYESA010000009.1 coordinate 11,700,126, forward strand.
CAGTTAGCATCCTTCCAAAGGAATCTTTCGAGTAATCCGAAGGTGACCAAGAGCGTTCCAGAAGTTCTTATGTGAACTTGCTGGATCCTGGGGGCAGATCGTTGTTTAATGCAAATCTTGTCTTAAGCTCTGATGGTTTTAATCACCCTAGCAGGAGTTCCCTTATTTGTATTTCTGTTCTTGTTCTTCCCGGTGTTGTGTCTGCGAACGTAAAGAGAATAACGATTTTCTGATTCTTGTTGTTTTTGTATTTTCTTTGGGCTGTCAGTTTGTAACATGTTCTTTGTTTAGTGCTTTTGTGGGGTTGTATGTCACTTTAAAGGAACTCTTGTGTGAATCTCAGTGCACCAACTTCTCTTCTGGAGTTTGTAGAGACGAACTCTTGTGTGAGTCTCTACTTTGCGGCTAACTCTTCTTCTTTGATCTGACTTCGAGACTAACAATATTAAGTCAAGCAACATATTCTATTCCCCTTTCGAGTTCTTCCTTATCATCACAACAGACATTCAACATCGGTTGACGCTCGTAAAGAGGGCCGCGAACTAGATAGCTTAATAAACAAGATTATGATTATTGCCATAGAGCTGCAGAATGATGAGGTCAATGATCCACTTATTCCTGTTCATCCTTCTTGTCGTCACTGTCAGAAATTTTCTGCTGTTCCTATGTTGACATCCCTCATTGCAGATGAACTTATACAGGTCATGAAAATTACCTAAATGCGGGTTGATGAAGTATATGAAGCAAGGAAACAGGAGAAATATATATATATATATATATATATATATATATATATATATATATATATATATATATATATATATATATATCAACTTCCTATTGCATTTCTTCTGGCAATCAAAGCATAAATGATTCACAATAGACAGGCATCGGCAAGCATTGTTCTTGTACTTGAAGGATAAAAACAACAACAAATTGGGTAAAATCCTAAAAGTTCTGTGGTTAGCCACATGAATTCATCTACTGAGCTCAAGGGCCATCTCCTATATGTAATAATTTTAGAAATAATCAGCAACTGCCATATCCCTTCTCATAGCCAAAAAGACTGTTTGTTTTGGTTTCCCTCTATCCTATGGGCTCCATAAACTCCTACTCACTGCAAATGGTGCATCCATCAATTTCCGTTTCACATCATCCACATCATCTCCGGCCATTCTCCTTATCTTATCCCTAACACATCTAAAATCCCAGGAATGCACTCATTATTTATCTTGTCTATTATCAGATCACACCACATCCATCCCAAATTCTCAGTTCAGCTATGCTTACTTTTGGAATAGTTATGGAGAGAAAAAAATTATTTTGTTATACATATTATATCCCACATATTTGTCATATTCTTGCCATATATTTATATACTCTTATTATCTTAATAAGATACTAAGTAACATTGATTTTGTTCAATTAGATATATTCAAGGTTAAATTCGCGGTTTCATCAAGTGCGCGGTCCGAGACTGCACAATGATTAGTCAGATTATGCATGGATTAATCAATTTACGCAGTACATGACTACTTTTCTCACAAAAAAATAGAAGAAAAAAATGTATAAACATTAGTAGAACAAATAGCCACAAAATAGACATAAAAGTAGTCCACTCTATCAAGTTAATAGAAAGCTATAAATAAACATACAAAGATCAAATAGTATTATAACAAACACAAAAATAGTCCACACTCTATCAAGTTAATAGAAAGCTATAAATAAATATGCAAAGATCAAATAGTATTATAACAAACACAAAAATAGTCCACACTCCATATTCCATAGTTGATAAAGAAACTACAATAACAAAGTTTATAGATAATCCAACCAATCAGTACTACTTGTGGTCATCCCCATAATTGTCATCTTCCCTTTCCTCCAAGGACTAATTAATCTCCTCCTGAAGACCCTGCACATGTAACTCATCATCTGTTTATAGATAATTGAACAACGTATTTTGGTGAAACATTCTGGTCCTATGTTGCATAGTCACAAACAAGACACGACACAATGGAGACACATTGGCATTGGTTTTAGCATGATCTAGGAGTCTGTGTCGTGTTAGAAATGTGTCCGCTGACGCAATATGATGCGACACTCACATGGCACTGATGTTCATAGTTTCCCGTGCTTCTTAGAATATGGTCCTTCATGAATTCCACTTTGAGTTTGGTTTCATCATATGTTCATTTCTTAAACATGCCATCTTTAGCCACTTTTATAACAACATGTACTTTATCTGTACGATTTGATGCATAAACCCTAGAGAAATTGTGATATATTCTTCAATAACTAGAAAAGAATCAACTCCAGCAAAAGAATACTAATTAATACCTCCTTGGAGAATTCCAGCAGAAGAAGGGCATTTCTTGGATAGAATTCCAGTAGAGATCTCACAATAACCCCTTTCATATGTTTCGCAAACCTCACTCATCATCACCAAAATCATCAATAAAAACATACGTATCAAAAAAATTAAAATACATTGCACAAAAAATCAAAAAAATTATTGTACCGATAATAAATTTATATTAATTAAATATAGCGATAGAAGTTTGATAAATTTTGAAAATACGATAGGAATTGCCAGTTAAGTTGGCAAAAATTCGGATAACTTAATTTTCGTCAACCCAGCTGACGAAAATCCGACAAAAAATTCAACGTGGTAAAAAAAAAAAAAAAAACCTAGAAACCATATTTTCGCCAACCGAGTTGGCGAAAATTTGGACAACTCAGTTGACGAAAATTGGGTCCTTGGTTTTATTTGGTTTTTTTGTTTAGGGGTTTGTTTGGTTTTTTTTTTTTTTTTTTTTTTGGGTTGTTTTTTCTTTGTGTTTTTTTTTTTTTTTTTTTTTTTGTAGGTTTATTTTATAGGTATGTTAATAGTAACTGATATGACAATTTCATCGACCTCTCTTGGCTAATTCTCGATAGTTCGGACGATCAATTTATCTTACATTGAGTCGGTCCCTCTTTTCTCTGTATTCTCCGGGGCCGCATCATCACCACCTCCTTGACTGTCCTCCACTTGAGATGGCATCGGTGCTGATAGAGTTGTCAAGATATGCGAATATGTGGTAACGCCGGGGGCGAATAGGCTATTCCACTGAGAATCTCACTCAGGGGCCCACTGAAAATCTCTCTCCGGGGCCCACTAAAAATCTTGTCTGAGAAGTGTCCCAGTTAGGCCAATGAGTAAGAATATGCGAATAGGTGGTGGTAACGCCGGGGGCTCCCAAATTTTTGTCAAATCAGTTGACGAAAATCTATCTATTTCCGCCCAAAAGTCGAATTTTTGCCAACCCAGTTGGCGAAAATCAAGTTCTCCAAAATTTCGATATATATCGGAATTTAAAAATTTTCCAAATTTCTATCGTTAAATTTAGTTAATATAAATTTATTATCGCCACAGTAATTTTTTTGTAAAAAAATCAAAAATAAAATTACCGAAAGTAAAATTTGGAGGTCGAAACATCATTTTTTTTACGATTCTAAAATTTTTGGAAGTCCGTCAAACGGTAAAACAGTTTATCCCGAAGTAATTTTCCATACGGTCATTTTGGCACAAACTGGACAATGTTTCGATCTCCCAGTCAAAAGTTATGATACTTTAAAATTTTATATTTTTGCCTGTAACATGTACGTCTTACTTCGGATGAAAATTCTCTCTAGACGAATTGTGTTACTCTTATCGAAAACATACAAATCGACCTATTGTTTGATGAAAAACGATTTCAAAACAAATAGTTATGGTCGTTCGAAGTTTGCTCGACGGCAGACGTAATATTCTTACGGTTGATTTTTCTGTCTGAAAACTTTATGGGAATTTAGGAATTACTGTTGATTTTTCATACTTTGGAAAGAATTGTTTTATAATAAATCAAACTTCAGACACTAAAAAGGAAATTATTACGCAGAACAGGAGGAGAAAATATCAAAACTCTTGCGTAATAATTACTCTGCGTAGATTAGTTGCGTACGTGAGAAGCACGCAAAGTTAGTGGGCTGGACTCCATTGGCCCATTTAGCCCATTTAGCCCATGATTCTACAATATTTCGAATTGTTTTTTACTGTACTACGTAGAAGAAAAAGAAAATGAAAAGTTGGACTCTTTACGGTTTGCTGCTCGTCTCCTCTCATGAAATTATTCTACATTTCTTGGAATTTTACTACTTGTTTGGACTTCTCAAATATTTCAAAAAGATCAAGCTACCACAAAACAGCTAGATGTGTTGCTTACTAAATTACTAATTGAGTTTTACGCTTAAATTTATGGATAAGTATTGATGAGATTATTCATCTCAAAAAAAAAAAAAAAAAAAAACATGAGATTATTCTTAATCCCATGTGTATGGTACATAAATTGAATTAATATTTATCCATGATGAATATGTGCGTTCTGATTTGTGTCCAAGCATAAGGGTTATGCACATTAAGTGTAATAAACAATAAAATATACTATTTAACACAGTTTGAAGGCACAATGCGGTACTGATTAAGTGGGAGCGCAATAGGCATCTAATATGGTCGGGAGGAGTTCGAGCCTCCGGATCATTTAAAGTGTATGGATGTGTGACTATTCGGGAAAATATAATTAAACAGTTTGAAGGAGAAAAAAAAATTTGTTCCAAGAATCTAACTTCTATGTTTGTTATGATTTACTAATAAATTATATTGTTGAATAACAATTTAAATTAAGATATGTTATAGATAGATAAATAAATAATATTAGATAGTTAAACTATCATCTTTTTAATTTTTAATTATAAGGGATCATTTAGACTTTTTTTTTATTCATTAATTGATTGAGGATAAATATACTACTTAGACGGCTAATGAGTCGCTTTGAATCCGCTTTATATGATTAGCTAGATAGGAATTATGAAATATACTTATTTAAAACTCTTCTTAGTAGTAAATGTTTCTCTCGAAAATTTTAATAAAAATCTGAACACAATATCAGTTAGTAAGGTTTCTTTCATCCAGACACGGGCACAGGTTTAGTGCCAATTATTTGAGCTGCTTCCTATGGTATGAACCTTCGGTTTCGACACCAAACAGTTTTCTTTTGTAATCTCTCCATTTAATATCGTTACATATAATAATAAGGAAAAACCGATAAGACGATAATGAATTTATATATAAGATTGGAGGACATTACTATGTTGTAATCGATGGAGGAGTTTGACTAGGTCCGTGGAGCATGCAGCTATTCTCGTCACACACACACACACACACACACACACACACACATATATATATATATATATATATATATATATATATATTATTTTTTTATTTTTTTATTTTATTTTTTAGAAAATGATAATTTTATTTCGTGCTATAAGATCAATTACAACCATATTAAATTAATTATGCCCACCCGAAAAATCCATTCCCTTTACATCCAATTTTACATCATGATTCCAATAGGAACAGTGTGAGTTCTTTCAAATATTTTATTTTTCCATTCCTTCCAAATATGTCATACCACAGACGCCAGCCTGGTACTCGCTTCCCGGAACCAATCATATTCCCTACTTCTGGCCTCCCTAATCTCCAATACCGCTTCCCGAAAACCTAGTCGTCCTCTCCTTTGTATATTCAGAGCTTCCTTCTGCCTGCTATAAACCAAGTCAGCAATCACGCATCTAAAAAAATAAGTGCAGCATAGACTCTGAATCTTGTCCACATAAAATACGTCTGATCTCCTTTCCGAATCCCGATAGCGCCAACCTATACATTGTTAATAATCTTTCCATTGCCAGTTTGTATACACATAATTGCATTTTACGGGCCACCCCTTTCATCCAAATAATGTTTGCGTTAACCATAGTCAACTATGGCGGTCGGATCCGGTTATATACGAAGGAGAACACAAAATTTCCATGTTGGAAATCATCCCAGATCCATGTCTCTATGTACTAAACGATCCATCTTGACCTGTCGAATGATATCTTCAACTCGGTTAACATGTGGGTGACCATCCACCTGCCAAGCATCTCCCCGAATAAAACAGCTGATCGTCTCCCCCTTGAATGCCACCCATGTCACCACTGGCCCAATTCTCTGCAACAAACTCTTGTGTTGTATCCAAGGATCCAACCATAAATGAGTGTCCGCACAGTCCCAAAATATCTGCGATATATCCGGTTTGACAAACCTCCTGTGTTTGAGTATGTTCTTGAAGGATATAGATTCATTATTATTGGAATCATATTCCCAGAAGTTGTGCCCCCGAAGATACCGACTATGCATCCATTCTGCCCAAAGCGATTCTCCCTGAATAAATCGCCAGACCAACTTCATACCCGCCACCGTACGAACCTACCGCAGTGACCGAAGACCAACGCCCACCTCCAGTCGGGGCCGAAACATATCATCCCAGGAGATGGCATGCACCCCTCCCCGCCAAATGAAGTCAGCACAGAGTTTCTCAACTCTTCTGACCGTCGGAATAGACTGTAGTCAGTACATCGCAATCGCCATAATTATCGAGCGGATCAGCTCAATTCTGCCACCAAAGGACAGACATTGGGCTTGCCAGCCCTCCACTCTGCGCTGAACATAATCTACCATGCTCTGACAAGTCATGTCTCTGGCGTAGTTCACTGATAGGGGAATACCGAGGTATTTCACTGGTAGTTCACCCCTTACCACTCCCAATCTTGTTGTCCTCTCGTCCTTGCTAGGACACCTAGTACTGAAATATGCAGTACTCTTGTCCGGGTTCAATCGCAGTCCAGTCAAGTTTTCAAAGCCTTCCATGATATCCGACAATGCCTTAAGTGTCATGCCCCGACCTCCCGCAGGTAATCGGCCGTCCCTGCTGGGCGCGAATCCTCGCGCCAGCGCTCCCGTAGGACGATCTTTCTCATCTGGCCGTGATGTCGCACGAGCGTAAACCGCGCCCGTATAAGGCCATGATCTAAATAGGCGGTAAAATGTCTAAGCCACAGAGTCGCACAGATAGTTCGAGTGCAACAGAATAAAAAACTTACAGGCGATTGGTAACAAGTTCACAGAGTCGTTAATAGCAGAAGCATTGAATAACACAAGTATAGAAGTAAAACAAACTCTTTATTGATATTGAACAAGTGTTACAGGCGGCGCTAGGCAGAGATTACAAGTCGTTGAAGCCTCTCTCTCTCTGAAACGATAAAAGCCTGCCAAATAGCTACATTTGTGAAATGATACATAGGCGATGTTCCAATATTATGTCTTGTATATGTGCTTCAGTTCCAAACGCAACGCTCCAAGGCTCCAGAGTGAACTCCACGTCTTAACACGCACGAAGGAGGTATCCGCACCGAACAAGGTTCTCCCGTTCCCTGCAAGCAATCTGGTGGATTATCAGTACATGAATGCATTGGTGGGGAGGCTTCTAGCCCACTCGACAAATCCAAACACGTTATATAGGTTTCGTGCACCATTTATTAAGTTATCTTTCTAGTCTTGTTTTAGGATCAGTTTCATGGCATAATGAAAATCCTAACTCATGTGGCAGTGCGCCGTGCGATATGAAAGAAACACGGCAAGACTTACCAACTTACCATTCGTCCTTCCCTGTCCAAGGCAAACCAAGTTAAATCAAGCACGAGCATATATATAAAAATCCAGGGGCAATTGCATAAGCAACACAAGTGTCGTGAGTGAGGTTATGTTTCAGGAGCACGAGTTATACGGGTTATCCAGGCATGTTGCAAAGGATGTTCAAGTGTTCAATGGATTTCTCAGGTTGTTCAATTTATTTATAGATGTCTTATACTTTTATCGGAATAGTTAATTAATATAAAAATATGTATCGGGATTTCAAAAAATTTAAAACTTTTATCGGTATAGTTAATTAATATAAAAATATTATCGGTACAGTAAATTTTCTGTTTTTATATTAATTAACTACACCGATAAAAGTTTTAAAAAAATAAAATCCTAACACATATTCAAAATTTAAAACATATATCTATGAGAAAATCATAATTAAAATAGATATCACAATTTAAGAAATAACCAACAAATAAAAAAATCAACAAAAAAACTAAAAAAAAAACTAAAAAAATGAACAAACAAAAAACAAAACAAAAAAACCATTTGTCATATTTTAGCCATCTCGGATGGCTAAAATTTGACAATATAAAAAAAAAATTATATTTTCGCCATCTTGGATGGCGAAAAATGGACAAAATATAAAAAGAAAAAATTTGAATGCCATGTCAGCCTGTTGAATTTTTGCCACGTCAACAAATATATTTTTTTGCATGCCACGTCAGCCTGCTAAATTTTTGCCAACTGAGTTGGCAAAAATATGCACATATATTGTAACGTCCCGCTCCGAACGGTTACTTATGGAACACTTGTTACTTCGACTCGGTTGAGAACCGAGTCTCGGAGAAACCTTACCGCCAAATCAACATGGACGAAGTACAATGAACCCTTCGAATTGATCGAACGGCTTCTATTAAAATAAGTCCAAGAGTTTTCGTTAGTTGCTTTGCTTCTTGGTTTTGTGTTGCTTTGTGTTTTGAGTTGCTTTCGATGACTTAGTTTTCATGATTTTGCTTTTCTCGCTTGCGCGTTCTTTTCGAATCGTAAGAAAAAGAGATCGAAGTATGCTAACCAAGTATTGTTGCATTTTCAGAACGCATAACCAAAGAGTGAACGTCGCTTAAGGCTTCCCCATCCTCTCGTTCGATTCATTCGGTAAGTGGCTTAGGCCCTTCGATGAATCATTTAGTCTGCATGCCTAATAAAGAATCTCTAGTTCACTAAATATTGTCTCACTAAAAAGATAAGCTAAAGAAATGAATGCATGCTTAAAGTATTAGAATTATGCTTTTGCCATCAAATTATGTTGCATGTTCTTCGCCCCTATGCTGCACAACCTGATTTATGGCAAGTCCCAATGTTTTGAATGTGATATGTGGAATAAGAATAAGGAGATAAAATTTGTGTGTTTGTTGCTCAGAACTGTGCATTGTAGTGTTATATCTGTAGATGTCTCATGTCATGCATTGGTCTCGGACAACTTGTGCATAAGGTCTTGTCTCTCGAACGGTTCCTGGGGCATTGGAAATCTCTCAGTCCGGAAGAGATTTTTGGATCGTCCTGAGGGTACGGCCCGCTGGGGGTCTAGTGGGGCGATATGTCTATTAGTGTTGTGCGAAGTCCATGATGTCACAACTGCTAGTACTCGTGTGTGTTGGTGGAGAGCTGAACTTTGAGTCACAGCTGCCGACCCATGCGCGTGCTAGTGAAGAGGTGAACCTTGGGTCCCCGCTGTTAATCATGGGCTACCCATGGACCATCACATAGTTAGGGTACATGCTAGGTTTGCCTTCTTGCATACCTAACACTTGATGCCTATATTTATTCATAAGTTATTCATATGCAAATTGTGGCTAACTTGTGTGTCTGCTGCAGGGATAACCGCTCGGCTGTGGGTAAGAATTATCATATGCATATGCTACATATCGTCTATGTTTCCTTACATGAATTGTTAAAAAAAAACTAGACAACTAGAAAGATCACCTAATAATGCTAGCTCCATATGTTTACTTAATGTGGATTTCTAAGGCAAGTTTGGCCACGGTCGGTCACCAGTACATGTGGTAGTACTGACCCACGTTTGTGGACAAATATCCAGGTACTGGAAGCGAGAGCTTGGCAAGCATCCTGAATCTGAATCGGCGTTAGCGCAACCTTCCGTAGGACAGTGCTCGTGCTACTTCATTTTGCTTTCCTCTCCAGTGGGCTACTCATCTCTGCTAGATGTTCTGTTATTTTGTCCTACTAAAAGGATATAATGTGTGAACGTTGTGGCTAATTTTGGGCATGTAAAAAGAGTTGTAAGCCTTCTAAGGCATATTTTGTAACTCAGCCAAACAAACACTTTGTAATCCAAATCTTCAGTATTCAATAAAAAAAAAGTATTTTGTGTGCCTATCAATGTTTTCAACGTGGGATCTCTGTATTTACATTTTTGTGCCTATATATGTATATTTTTGTCTAACTTGTGTCTTATGCAGGTACGTTGCCTGGTGCAAGTGCAACTTAGGCTTGCACGATATCGCGCCCATGCGAGAACGAGCGGTTCCGTAGGGACCAAGCGAGGACGATCAGCCCCTACGGGATCGGGGCGCGACAGGTGGTATCAGAGCACGGCTTTCGAAAATGATATAGTTTTCAAACGGTTTCAAAAGTCCCGAATTTCAAAAATTAATTTCGAATCTATAAGAAGTAAATCGAGAGTATGAAAGGTCCCTAAGAGTATGAAAACCCAACGTTCCATGCAATAAGTCCATAATACGTTATGAGACTAATGCAAGCTACTCTCTTTTGCAGCAAGATGACGGTAACAAGTAACCAGGGACATCACGCGCAGCAAGCGTGAGCGATGACCAAATTGATAGGCTAATTCCAATGTTTGAGAATCAAAGTGAGAGGCATGCAGCCCAACAAGAACGATTTGTAACTCTGCAGCAACGAGATGATGCTAGAGCCTTGGCACAACAACAGCAGCTTGACTCTCGGACTCAGATTATGACAACACTGGTAGCACAAAGTGGTGCATCGGGAACTGCCGCAACACCTGCAACTGTCTCGACCATGCCTCAGGGAGCAGGATTAGCAGAAACTAACGAGCCTCGACGCGCGGCCAGAAAGTCTACCTTTAAAGGTGCTGAGTTTCTGAAATTGAACCCTCCGGAGTTTGAAGGCAGGACTGCGCCGGATAAGGTAATGGACTGGATCGCAAAGATGGAGAGCTTGTTTGACTTTGCTTTAATACCTGCGAACAAGAGGGTGGCGTATGCAGATATGCAGCTGCGGTTATGTGCACATGACTGGTGGAAAATAAAGAAAGCAGATCTTTCCACAAAGTATCAGGATGGTAAGATCACTTGGGGAATGTTCAAGGAAGCATTCCTTGCACAATACCTCCCGCAAGCTGTCAGACAAAGGAAAGAAGACGAGTTTACCGAACTTAAGCAAGGGAGCATGTCCGTCGAAGAATATGAGTCGAAATTCTCCAAACTTGCTAAGTTCGCTAGCTCGATGATTCCAAATGAGGGAGCCCGTACACATCGGTTCATAAAAGACTTAAACGATAATTTGAGAAAAGATGTTATGAACCGGGAGTGCAAAACTTACATCCAAGCCTTTGAGGCTGCCGTGCAGAATGAGCAGTTCACGCCACAAAGTGCTCTAGAGAAGGCACCGGCTCCTCGAAACCCTCCTACAAAAAGATACCACAATGGTGAGAAAAAGGCCGATACGGAGAAACAGGCCGATGCAGGTAAGAACCGCGAAAAAGTGTGCAGCTTCTGTGGCCGTTCGGGTCACACCAGAGAGACTTGTCGTCACATTACTAAGGGGTGCTTTAAATGTGTAAAATTAGATCACATGATCCATGACTGCCCAATCCTTAAAGCTTTGGCAGCAAATGAGATTCAGATTCAGACTCCTCCAGGCCTACCTATTGTACAAGCTGATCAGACGAGAAGGGCAAGAGTGTATCAGCTGAATATAGAATGTGACACTAGTGGGCACGATGTTGGTGAGTCTGATTCCTTTGACCTCTTGATGCTTTGATCTTTGCCTCCTTGATCTCTTAAGTTTCGAGGACGAAACTTCTTCTCAGTGGGGTAGTATGTAACGTCCTGCTCCGAACGGTTACTTATGGAACACTTGCTACTTCGACTCGGTTGAGAACCGAGTCTCGGGAAAACCTTACCGCCAAATCAACACGGACGAAGTGCAATGAACCCTTCCAATTGATCGAACGGCTTCTATTGAAATAAGTCCAAAAGTTTTCGTTGGTTGTTTTGCTTCTTAGTTTTGTGTTGTTTTGTGTTTTGAGTTGCTTTCGATGACTTGATTTTCATGATTTCACTTTTCTCGCTTGTGGGTTCTTTTCGAATCGTAAGGAAAAGAGATCGAAATATGCTAACCAAGTATTGTTGCATTTTTAGGACGCATAACCAAAGAGTGAACGTCGCTTAGGGCTTCCCCATCCTCTCGTTCGATTCATTCGGTGAGTGGCTTAGGCCCTTCGATGAATCCTTTAGTCTGCATGCCTAATAAAGAATCTCTAGTTCACTAAATGTTGCCTAACTAAAAAGATAAGCTAAAGAAATGAACTGCATGCTTAAAGTATTAGAATTATGCTTTTGATATCAAATTATGTTGCATGTTCTTCGCCCCTATGTTGCACAACCTGATTTATGGCAAGTCCCTATGTTTCGAATGTGATATGTGGAATAAGAATAAGGAGATAGAATTTGTGTGTTTGTTGCTCAGAACTGTGCATTGTAGTGTTATATATGTAGATGTTTCATGTCATGCATTGGTCTCGGACAACTTGTGCACAAGGTCTTGTCTCTCGAACGGTTCTTGGGGCACTGGAAATTGCTCTTTCCGAAAGAGATTTTTGGATCGCCCCGAGGGTACGGCCCGCTGGGGGTCTAGTGGGACGATATGTCTATTAGTGTTGTGCGGAGTCCATGATGTCACAGCTGCTAGTACTCGTGTGTGTTGGTGGAGAGCTAAACTTTGAGTCACAGTTGTCGACCCATGCGCGTGCTAGTGAAGAGCTGAACCTTGGGTCCCCGCTGCTAATCATGGGCTACCCATGGACCATCACATAGTTAGGGCGCATGCTATGTTTACCTTCTTGCATACCTAACACTTGATGCCTATATTGATTCATATGCAAATCGTGGCTAACTTGTGTGTCTCCTGCAGGGATAGCCGCTCGGCTGTGGGTAAGAATTATCATATGCATATGCTACCTATCGTCTATGTTTCCTTACATGGATTATTAAAAAAAAACTAGACAACTAGAAAGATCACCTAATAATGCTAGCTTCATATGCTTACTTAGTGTAGATTTCTAAGATGAGTTTGGGCACGGTCGCTCACCAGTACATGTGGTAGTACTGACCCACGTTTGTGGGCAAATATCCATGTACTGGAAGCGAGAGCTTGGCAAGCATCCTAAATCTGAATCGGCGTTAGCGCAACCTTCCGTGGGACAGTTATCGTGCTACTTCATTTTGCTTTCCTCTCCAGTGGGCTACTCCTCTCTGCTAGATGTTCTGTTATTTTGTCCTACTAAAAGGATGTAATGTGTGGGCGTTGTGGCTAAATTTGGGAATGTAAAAAGAGTTGTAAGACTTCTAAGCAATATTTTGTAACTCATCCAAGCAAACACTTTGTAGTCCAAATCTTCAGTATTCAATAAAAAAAAGTATTTTGTGTGCCTATCAATGTGTTCAACTTCGGTTCTCTGTATTTACATTTCCGTGCCTATATATGTATATTTTTGTCTAACTTGTATCTTGTGCAGGTACGTTGTCTGGTGCAAGCACAACTTAGGCTTGCACGGCATCGCGTCCAAGCGAGGACGAGCGGTTCCGTAGGGACCAAGCGAGGACGATCGGCCCCTACAGGATCGGGATGCGACATATGTTGGACGGATTTCAATTTAAAAATAATATACTAATTTTTTGCCATCTGGAATAGCGATATGTATTGAAATTTTTAAAACTTTTATCAATATAGTTAATTAATATAAAAATATGATTCGATACAGAAAATTTTCTGAAAAGGAATATATGTTTCTCTCTCTACCCACCCGGAAAGAAAAAATAGCCGCCATACTTGACAAAATTTTATTTCGCAGCTGTTGGAGTGGCGACTGGGACTAGCTATGTATGCTTGTTCAGAATGCTCCTGGACTTCTAAGAGCATCTCCAACGCCATTGTCTTGTTTCCTTAGGCTATTCCTATGTGGCAAGTCACAAAATATTATTTTATTGAGGTGGAAAGTGCAAAGTCAAAAAATAATGAACATCTCCAACGCCATTACAGGTGACAATCCTTTTGGGACTAGCTATGTATGCTTGTTCAGAATGCTCCTGGACTTCTAAGAGCATCTCCAACGCCATTGTCTTGTTTCCTTAGGCTATTCCTATGTGGCAAGTCACAAAATATTATTTTATTGAGGTGGAAAGTGCAAAGTCAAAAAATAATGAACATCTCCAACGCCATTACAGGTGACAATCCTTTTTTTTTTTTTTTTTTTCAGTGTTTAGAAAGAAAGAAAAAAAAAAGGTTCTTCTACCTCCTTCATTTTCCTGCCGGAGACCACAAATCCCGAGGTCGAAAACAACCTCTACCGCTTCCTCCATCTCCTCTCCGACGACTCCTTCTCGGTCTTCGCCAACACCCGATCCCTCATCCTCGATCCCACCCGTAACGTCGTCCTCCGGTCCCTCCCGCCAATTCCGGACTCAATCGCCAGGAGCTCCTCCGTCCTCCTCCCGCTCTACCCGGCGCAACCGGACTTGCTGTCGACCCGTGCCGAGGTGCTCGTCTGCGGAGGCGAATCGTTCGGCTCATTCCAGTCCGCGACCAACGGCGCAGGCTTCCTGCCCTCACCGTCGGACGGTGTCGACTCCAGTCGAGGAAGACGGGATGGAGGGGACCGGAGTGGCGCCACCTGGAGGAGGAGGAGGAGGAGGGACGGTGAGAGTGTTGGTTGTCACATAAGATCTACACATTGGGAAGTTTGTTGTCTAGATCTATACAATCAACTTCATATTCTTGTTGTCATGTAATTCTCATGTCAACTTCACAATAAATTTTACATTTGCATCAAGAAAACCACAAAAGCATTGGAGATGCTCTAAGGTTGTAATTTGTCTCACAATGACTTCAAACTTCCAAAAATTTCAAAAAAATATTCAAAAATGCTATTTGTCAACCGACATCTTCCATTACGTGACATATGACATAGTAGTTGACATAACAGTTGACATAACAAATTTTAAAATTAAAATTAAGATTAAAATTAAATTAACATTAATATTAATATTAATATTAATATTAATATTAATATTAATATTAATATTAATAAGAAATTTTTGACTTTAGTTCCACTTAATAGTACGAATTTAGACTTTTATCCCACTTTTTATGTTTATTAGACTTACATCTCACGTTTTGCCACGAAAAATATTTAACGACAGTTTTCGTGACGAAACAAATATTTTTCGTTAAAAAAATGAAATATAAGTCTAATAAACATAAAAAGTTGGATATAAGTCTAAATTTATATTATTAAGTGGAACTAAAGTCAAAAAAATTTATATTAATATTAACATTAACATTAACAATAAAAAAAATTTGCTGATTAACATTTTGGGTAAAAAAAAATCATGTCAGCTGCCATATTGGGGATATAGAATCAAAAAAATTGGAGACAAATAGCAAAATTGAAAAAGAAAAGTTACTTGGCTACTCTTGGGACACCAAGTTTTAACTGAGTTTCCTTAATTAGCTCTTTTCACCGAAAAAAAAAGTTGGCTTGGCTACTCTAGGAACCGAAATAAAAATAAAATCATTTCAAGTAGAAGTAAAGATACGTTTGTATATAATCATAATTTATTTCCCTTCTATTTATGTTAGTTTCTTCACGCGATTAAACAATTTTATTTTTATATATATCATTTTTGGCGGATTAGAAATTAAGTTTTTTAAAAAAAAGGTTCAAACCGTATGTATTCTAACTAGAATCCCACGTGTAACTAACAGACCACGATTCCATGAAAAAAAAGTCTTAACTATCTCCGATATTCATGCATTTCATATTGATATAGTGCGTCTTAAATAGACATAACAAGAATACACATGTTGTCCTATAAAACATTAAATGTATCGGGTTTATTCATAACTCCTTTTTTTTTTGTCTTTTCACTCTCTACAAACTTCATTAGATTTATTTCTTAATAATTTTTCTTTGAGATGTACTCATAAAATTTTATGCACACTGTATTGCATGTCATTTTTGATCCACTGTTCCGCATCTTTTCGCGGTTTGATTTCGAGATCGTCCGTCTAATCAGGAAGGTTATACCTCTTCTCACTAACCACAAGTAGGAGTGAGCAACGGTTCGGTTCGGTTCAGTTCAAACCGAACCGAATATCCAAAAACCGACTGAACCGAAAACCGCTTTTTGCAAAACCGAAAATCGAACCGAATTTGTAAAGACCGAAAAAATCGAACCGAAAAAAATTGGTTCGGTTCTCGGTCGGTTCGGTTTTTTAGGTCCAAGTGGTGAGTGTATTCCAAATTCATAAAACCCGAAAAAAAATTCAAACATAACTGAAAAAAACCAAAATTGTGTACATAACAATAAACTAATTTTATACCAAGTGGTGAGTGTATACCAAATTCATAAAAACCGATTTTTTTCTTTTATAATGTAGTGATTCGGTTTTCGGTTCGGTTCGGGTTTCGGAATCCAAAACCGAAAACTGAACCGATAACCGAAATTAATCAAATGATAAAACCGAAATCCGAACCGGTTGATTAAAAACCGAACCGAATTTCAATTTCGGTCCGGTTCGGTTCGGTTTTCGGTTAAAAATCGAGAATTGCTCACCCCTAACCACAAGAGCCAGTTGAGTTCGGTGATTTATTTCTTGATCATGATACAATACATACATCATACAAGAAATTCTTTATAATTTTATTTTCACTTACTATCTAACCATTTTTTTTTCTCAACCCAGACTGATGGAGAACTACTTTGGCTTTTATAGTTTTAGTATTTTGTTTATTTTGGAAATAATTTTTAGATAGACATTATTTTATCTCTTTTATCAATTATGATTTTAAGTTTACTTCCATAACTTTCCAATAGAACCTTGGTAATTTAGTACCTAGTAAATTAATAACCTCAATTAAATAAAAAAATTTGGCCGGTCCCAACTTAAGAATATTATTGTTAAATTAATAATCCGCTAAAGTTGTAAGATAATACATTACAAAATAGTATATATATATAGATCCCACGTAATATACAAATCAGTAAAATTTTGATATAATTAGTGCGTATGATTGGACATTGAGTCATTCCTTAAATATGACTTAATTATTGCATGTACCTTCTTGAAATTTGTCATCTTATATTTTCTCTCTAACTTTTCTTAATATGGTAAGAAGTTACAGTGCAGGTTTCTCTAACTTCAACAAAAAATTAATTCAATACCATTGACATTTTGAGAGGTTCCTTTAACGAAATGGGATTCACAATAAAATTATTATCTTCAACTTCATCATCTTGACCATTTTCTTTACACTCTCAATTATTTGCTCGTCATCCAACATCTTTATAGTTGTGTCATTTTTTCCAAGGCAGTTCAAGAGATACTAAACGTTCATTCCATTGTTATAATTCAAAAAAATTATTACATTTTACAGTTCTTGTATGTATAATGCGTTGTGTTAGTAAGACTTTTATTTATTTTAATAGAGTTTTTGCATGGTTAAATATTAATGAAATAAAATAATATATTACGTTGAATAATGTACAATCTATTTTTGGAAAAATATAAGTAAATTTATATATTTTACTTGGTAAAACAAATGCATAGAATTATTAGCTCGTAAAACAAGAAGTAAAGTTTTGACTTGGTTAAATGTTCATAAAATAAAATATTATTAAATTAAAAACGTAAAATCTATTTTTGAAAAAAAGGATATTTAAGAATTTTACTTGATTAAACCAATACATAGAATTGTTCATTCTTAAAACAACAAACTATTGCAATATTTAAGAAAATGAAGAATACATAAAAATTATTAATTGATTATTTAATACTTGGTATATTAATAGTTTTTGTTTTGTTTCCAAAACTATATTAATACAGAGGTTTAACTGTATTTTGATTTGTATTGATCCACAAGTATAGCACTGTAATGTCATATATAAGTTATATAATTATAAATGAAAGAATGAATCTAGAGAAATTTACATTTGAATTCGTACGGTGCAACATCAAAATTCTAGACTAGTGGATTTATTGTATCTTCTTTTCCACCTTCGATGTCGTTTTGTCTTCAAGTTGGGTCTCGGATATCCAACATCAAAATCGGACTTCACTAACATGTAATTTCAAAATCGAATATTTTCATTAATTATAAGTTGATTGTTATTTTTACAATTCTATAAAATCATTTGTAATAAATTGATAATAATTAAGTGTTTACATGTTTTTTAATCCACATTTATTTTTTATCTTTTTTTTTTGAGGTATTGTCTTGCATCTTATATTATTCACCTCTCTTTGTCTCAGAGACCATAAAAGCTGTGACGAACATAAGGTTGGACTACCGTGGTGCAGAGCACGATTTTGATGATCAACTACTAATTAGTCCCGATGAATAAATTATTTTTAGCATTTTTTTCATGTTGTTTTACGAAATCAAGACTTTAGAAAATATAAGTCATTTATTTTTTGTGTTTGAATGCCAAAAAAAAATGAACAAAAAAGAAAAATAACTACCAAAAGAAAGGACAACATTTTTCTCACCCAACCAATGGTTCATTTTTCCACCCCAATGGTTCGCTTTTCTACCAATTTTTTGGTTTTTTAAAATAATATTTTTTTTATAGGAATTAAATTTTTTTTTTTTAATTCGCTTTCTTTTCCTTTTCCGGAGGTCGAAGAGTAGTAAGTGGCATATGCTAGAATGAAAATCAAGAAGAATTATTTTTACAGAAAATTTCGTTCGTAGCAACGAAAATACTAAAAAATTCACTTAGATCATATAATTTTAAAAAAAATTAAGAACAACAACATAACGCCCTTTGGAATGACGTTTTACGCTCTTTCGTCCGCTCTCCATTAGAAAAAAAAAACTCGGTTAAAAAAAATTAATAAAAAATAATCATAATAAATAATAAAGAAGAAAAAACGTCATTCCAAAGGACGTTTTTCATTATTTTTTATTTTTTTTCGTTTTCTCTCTCCTCTCTCTCACTCACACTCTCTCTCTTCTCTCTCTCTCTCTCTCTCTCTCTCTCTCTCTCTCACTCACTCAATCAATCACTCTTCTCTCTCACTCTTTCTCACCCGCTCTCTCTTTCTCTCTCCTCTCTCTCTCTCTCTCTCCTCTTCTTTAACGTTAAAATATAAACGTTACATATATATATAAGCTAAATTTAACCGTTAAAATATAAACGTTACAAATTGAACGTTATAAATTTAACGTTACCTATTATACATAGACTAGTACTACCTGGTAAACTAGCATAAAGAAAAATTTGATAACAGAAAAAAAAAAAAGTGAAGAAGAGAGAAAAGAGAGGCATGAGAGTGATACAAGAGTAGAGAGAGAGAGTGATAGTCTGCTAGGGTGTGGGGTGTTAGGGAGCGAGAAAACGAACGTGAGTGAGAGCAAATGTTAGAAAAAGAGAGAGAGAGTGGGAGTAAAAAAATACAACTCTTAAGCAATGGGTCCCACTTTTTTACGGAATCATTGCGGGAAGAGAGCAAGGGTGAGAGTGGGAAGAGAGAGCAAGGATGAGAGAGAGAGAGAGAGAGAGAGAGAGAGAGAGAGAGAGAGAACGAAACGTGAGAGAGAGAGAGAGAGAGAGAGAGAGAGAGAGAGCAGAGACTGAGTGGGAGAGAGAGCAGAAACGAGAGTGAGAGAGAAAGCGGGAACGAGAGTGAGAGAGAGAGTTAGCACATAGAGACAGAGAGTAGAGAGAGAGAGGAGCGAAAACGAGAGTTAGAGAGAGAGAGCACACCAAAATTAGAGAGAGTGAGGGTGAGAGAGAGAGTGAGTGAGTGAGAGAAGGAGAGAGTGTGTGAGTGAGAGAGATTAAAAAAAAAAGGAATAGAAAAACATCATTTCAAAGAGTATTTTTCTATTCTTTTTATTATATATATATATATATATATATATATATATATATATATATATTTGACGGGATTTTTTTTTTAGCGGAGTTGGACGAAAATGTTCTTGGAAAGCGTAAAACGTTCTTAGAAAGGACGTTCTGATACTATTTTTGTAAAATTTTAAACTTAAAAGCTCTGAATAAATTTTTTATTATTTTTGTTGTTCTGAACGAAATTTTTCGTTTTTTTTATACTTCTGATGTAAAGGAGATCCATGTGTAGAAATGGATGTTGAGACTTCCGTGATAACAGTACAAACTAAATTCATCTTTGAATTAATCATCTTGTCGACACATTAGTTAGTAGTGCGAATCTTAAATTAATAATAATTAAAGCTAGTTCAATGGATCTTTCTCCAAGCAAATCCATAATTAATAGCGATTAGCTTAGACTAATTCAAAGTCTAAAAGTACTTAGCTGTAATAATTAGAATACCATAGACCGAGTAAAACTTTGATATAGCAGACGGTATCAAAGTTTTGATACCATCCAAGTATGACATATGGGTCTCCCTTTTTTTTCTTTTTTTTTCTTTTTTTTCTTTTTACAATATTCAAAAGGAACCCATATGTCATATAGCTACTGTATAAAAGTTTTATCCACTGTGGGCCGATGCCTTCAACTTTTTTTTTGTTTTCCCACTTTAAAACAAATAGTGCAAACTATACATTTTTTTTCTCCCACTTTTATCTTCTTCCTTTTTCCGCCTTCGACGGTATCTTCTAGTTGGTTCTACAAAAGTTCAATATCAAAATCGGATACAATTTTAAAATCAAATATTTTTATTAATTATAAGTCGATTGTTATTTTTAAAATTTTATAAATTTATTTGTGATAATTTAATAATAATTAACTGCTTACATTCTTTAAAAAAATTGCACTCAATTTTTTATTTTATTTTTTCTAGGTCTTGTCTTGCATCATATACAGTTCCGCTCTCTTTATGTCGTAGAGATCACAACAATTGTGGCGGACAGAGGGTTAAGATGTGTATTGGACCAGACCGTCCAAGGGGTGGATGTAGCCAAGTGGATCAAGGCAGTGGATTGATAAACCACCATGTGTAACGTCCCATTCCGAACGGTTACTTATAGAACACTTGTTACTTTGACTCGGTTGATAATCGAGTCTCGGAAAAACCTTACCGTCAAATAAACAAGGACGAAATACAATGAACCCTTCAAATTGATGGAACGGCTTCCATTGAAATAAGTCCAAGAGTTTTCGTTGGTTGCTTTGCTTCTTGGTTTTGTGTTGCTTTGTGTTTTGTCTTACTTTCGATAACTTGGTTTTCATGATTTCACTTTTCTCGCTTGTGTGTTCTTTTCGAAACGTAAGAGAAAGAGATCGAAGTATGGTAACCAAGTATTGTTGCAATTTTATGACGCATAACCAAGGAGAGACCGTTGCATAAGGCTTTCTCATCCTCTCGTTCGATTCAATCGGTGAGTGTCTTAGGCCCTTCCATGAATCATTTAGTCTGCATGCCTAATAAAAGAATCTCTAGTTCACTTATAAATGTTGCCTTACTAAGAAGATAAAATAAAAAGAAGAAAAGTATTGCATGCTTCAAGTATAGAACTGTTACTTTACTATTTACATATTGAATGCTTATCTGTCCCTCGTATGCTGTACATTGAGTAATATTGCTGGAAACCTCTGGACTTGATCTAGAAAATGAGAAGACGAGATATACTTGCTTGTTCATTGTTCATCAGTTGTATGATAGCATATTTTTTTATAGGAGCTTGCATTCATGCATTTGGTCAGGACAACTTGTGCATAAGGATTATCTTTCGAGTGGTTCCTGGGGCACTGGGGATCGTTCGGCCTGGAAGAGATCTAGATACCCTGAGGCTTGAAGTCCTTACTTACGGGAGGGTAGACACGTCTATTAGTGAGATGTGCTTGTACGTCCCAACCGCTAATCCCATGGAGGGGACCATCATGTAGTTAGGACGCATGCGAGGTTTACCTTCTTTCATACCTAACACCTGATGTCTAGATTGATTCATAAGTTATTTATATATGCAAATTGTGGCTAACTTGTGTGTCTGTTGTAGGGATAACCACTCAGCCGTGGGTAAGAATTATCATGGGCATGGTTCAATTATTGTCTATGTTTCCTTGCATGAATTATTAAAAAAAACTAGACAACTAGAAAGATCACCTAATAATGCTAGCTTCATATGCTTACTTAGTATGAATTTCTAGGTGAGTTTGGCCACGGTCGCTCACCAGTACATGTGGTAGTACTGACCCACGTTTGTGGACAAATATCCAGGTACTGAACGCGAGAGCTTGGTGAGCATTCTGAATCAGTGTTAGCACGACCTTCCGAGGGACCGTGCTCATGCTGCTTCTTTAGCTTTCCTCTCTAGTGGGTATCTCCTTTTCTGCTAGATGTTTTGATATGTTGGTCCTACTAAAAGGATGTAATGTGTGGACGTTGTGGCTAGTTTTGGGAATGTAAAAAGAGTTGTATGTCTTCTAAGGTATATTTTGTAACTCAGCCAAGCAAGTACTTTGTAATCCAAATATTCAAGTATACAATAAAAAAAGTATTTTGTGTTTCTATCAAATGTGTTCAACTTTGGTTCTCTGTATTTACATTCCGTGCCTATATATGTATATTTTCGTCTAACTTGTGTCTTATGCAGGTAATGCCTGGTGCGAGCGCAACTTAGGCTTGCACGATATCACACCCAAGCGAGGACGATCGGTTCCGTAGGGACCAAGCAAGGACGACCGGCCCTTATGGGACCAGAATGTGACAGGTGGTATCAGAGCACGGCTTTACGCCCTTGGCCTCTTCAAATATCATTTTCGAAAATGATATAAGTTTTCAAACGGTTTCAAAAGTCCCGAATTTCAAAAATGGTTGCGAATCTATATAAGTAAATGGAAGGTGTTAATGTCCCTAAGAGTATAAAAACCCGACGTCCTATGCAATAAATACATAATACGTTATGAGACTAATGCAAGCTACTCTCTTTTGTAGCAAGATGACCATAACAAGTAACCCAGGGACATCGCGCACAACAAGCGTGAGCGATGACCAAATTGATGGGCTGATCGCTATGTTTGAGAATCAAAATGAGCGGCATGCAGCCCAACAGGAATGGTTCGAAGCTCAGCAGCAACAGGCTGATGCTAGAGCCTTGGCACAACAACAACAGCTTGACTCTCTGACTCAGATAGTGACAACACTAGTAGCACACATCGGTGCATCGAGAACCGTCGTAATACCTGTGACTGTCGCGACCATGCCTCAGGGAGCAGGCATAGCAGAAACTAATGAGCCTCGACGTACGGCCAAGAAGTCTACCTTTAAAGGTGCTGAGTTTCTGAAGTTGAACCCTCCGGAGTTTGAAGGCAGGACCGCGCCGGATAAGGTGATGGACTGGATCACAAAGTTTGAGAGCTTGTTTGAGTTTGCTTCGATACCTGCGAACAAGAGGGTGGCGTTTTGTCACGCCCCAGTCCCAAAATGCCGAGGGACTGGAGATGCGCGGCAATGGCCAGCAGCACGCACTGATGGATAACCCAATTTAATGGAACCATCAGGGCGTACTTAAGCTGTAAATAAGGTCTACTACAACAAGCCACACTAATCTCATCCATAAAGATAAGGAAATAAACTGCATAATCAAATAGAAATAAGTAGCAACATCATCACAGCAAGTCAGTCGGAGAAACAATCCGACTATAGTCTGAATAAGCTGGCTCTATAGGCCAGGAACAAAGATATAAACATAAAATAAATAAATGAGTGCTGGGACAGGCACTCAGGAGAAGTCCTCGGCAGTCACCTCGTCTTCAGTGTTCGGTTCAGCTCCAGCAATAGCTTCAGCTCCGGTCCCGTATACCTCGGGATACTGCTCCTCAGCTAAACCTGGGGACATAATCCATTCCAGGTCCTCAGTGGACATAGCAAGGCACAAAATAAAACAAGCCAAATAAAAGCAGTGCAATTTAAATTAAATGAACAGCAGGGTAAACTATGTAACCATCTATGTGATATGCAAATGAGAGCAACACTAGTACTCAGGCTGAGACCGCTACAAGCTCTGTGTCGGGGAGCCGGTAGCAGTAATAACACGTAAAGGGTCTAGCTCTGCTGGAGAGTCTACAACCTTACAATAATAGTAGATATATATATAGAACAGCCTGTAGCCTGTGTGTCTCTCCCCACCCAATGTAATCACGCAAGCCATGACCATAACGTCTCATGTCCATGTCAGCGGGATTATGACTAATGCAACAAGTCAATACTGTCTATAAATAACTGTCTCTGTCAAGTCCTGTATCCTATTCAGAATCACCATGAATACCTCAGGAAGATTCTGTTCATGATAGTGTCAAGTGTCCTGGGTTGTAGGGTACTTGATAGGTCAAGTACAAAGTAAGGGGATCGTAAATCCATCTCTAAATGACGAACCCAACACCGCGTACGGTATCGGCACCCGACTATGATCGGACACTAGGTACGTCATACGTTTCCTAGGTTAAGCAGTTTAAATCAGTTTATATGAATTTGCACAAGAATCCAGCAGAGTATTTTTACAGAAAATATGAAATAATGACTGCAAGTTTGGCAAGGTGCACTTGCCTGGTGTTTGAATTCCACTTAGGTCCTGGTTTCGGAAATTTCCAGAGATGTCTCCGAAAGCTGAAATAAACAGTACCATCACGCTCAGAAGGTGTCAAACAGTTAGGAATGCCTGTCCTTGGGTCCAATTTGGAGACAAGGGCAAAAACGGCAATTTCGGTCCCAAACGGGGTCCGCCGGTGGCCCGCTTTGCACCGAAAAATGTGTCAGGGTCAACGGTCTCCAAATTCACCAAACTTAGTGTCAACAAGTCAGGAACGCTGATACGAACCCAACGGAACTTTCAGATTTAAATTCCGATGAGCCGATCACGAAATCGCCCGTCGAGCGGGGCTTGTGGGGCCCACGACACGCGATTTCGTCAACATTCTCAGAATCGGACCAAACTTGACCCACAGGACCAGCGTATCACTACGAGTCCGATGGCGCAAGTTTTGTCTCGATCCGACGTGTGTGCACGAAGTTAGGATGGATTGCAGAAAAGACGAATACGGGGCGATGTCCGCGGATACGCGTTGATTCCGGTGTGCACGAACACCCGAATCAGCTTTCGCGAAATCCTACACGTCCGTATCGACGAGGCGCACGTATCTGTGAAGACCGCACGCGACCAAGTCGTCCCGTTTGGCGGGGCGTACTCAGTTCCGGGGTGAAACAGGGTCTGGGTTTTTCCTGTTTTTGGATCGCGGTGTGCGATCACCACAGGACGCGATGCCCCGAGCGGTTTGTCCGGGCACTGAGAGGGTCATACAGGCTTCGCGTAGAAATTTACAGAATCGAATTCCGAGCTACGAGGAGGAAATTAGGAGTACCTGAACAGAGTAGGAAAATTAGGGTTTACTTCGTGTCCGACACGACACTGTCGTGTCCGAGTCCTGTGTCTGAGCTGTGTCCACTGCGTGTCCGCGTCCGGGTGTGCCTGTGTCCGGCCTGGGTGCTGCTGGAGGACACGCTGGAGACTGGTCGACCGTCGGCGAGGTGGCGCCGGCCTAGGGCAGAGCTGGCAGGGGGTCGGGGAGCTCGGGATGGCCGACGGGGAGCTTTGGAGAGGGAGACGTGGGGGTTGGTCGACGACTAGGGCGGCGCCGAGGGGGTTTCTGGAGCGGGGAGGAGCAGGAGGGTGGTTCTGGAGGGGGATGGCCGGCTCTCGGCGGTTGGGAGGTGGAGGGCAGCGGCTAGGGTTCCGGCGTTAGGGTGGAGTTTGGGGGAGAAAGGCCGGAAGGGTAGGGTTTTTATAGGGGATCCACGGGGGGGGGGGGGTCGTGGCCGGGCTAGGCGGGGCTAGGGGGAGGTCGTGGGGGCTCTCGCGGAGGGGAGGCGCGGTCGTGGCGGCGCGTTTTCCGGCGGCGGAGCGTGGGACGCGGGCACAGGCGACGTGGGGGGGGAGGGGATGAAGAAGCGGGTCGGGTCGGGCGCGGATCCGGACAGGGCGGACCCGCCCGACCCGCTAGGGGTGTGAGGGCTGGGCTGGGCTGGGTTCTTAACCGGCTCGGCCCACTGGGCCGGCCCGGCCCAAAAGCTAAAAACAGAATAAAAAATAATTATAAAACAGTAATTAATTAATTATAAAAATAGTTTTTAGGCTTTTAAAAATAGGTCTGAGGCCCAATAAAATCCCAAAAAATTACCCTAAGTCCGGTTTTCTATTTTACACCATAAAATCATATTTTTATTTTATTTTAATGTTATTTATTGGCAATTAAAAATTATAAACTCACTACAGGGCCTATGTAAAATTTCTGAAAAATTGCATATTAATTCCAAAAAATTGATTTTAAAATATCAGAAAATTTAGGGTGTTTACACGTTTGCAGACATGCAGCTGCGGTTACATACACACGATTGGTGGCAAATTAAGAAAGTAGATCTCGCCATAAAGTATCGGGGTGGTAAGATCACTTGAAAAATGTTTAAGGATGCATTCCTTGCACAATATCTTCCGCCAGCAGTAAAACAGAGAAAGGAATATGAGTTTACCGAACTTAAGTAAGGGAGCATGTCCGTCAAAAATTATGAGTCAAAATTCTCCAAACTTACTAAGTTCGCTAGCTCAATGATTCCAAATGAGGGAGCCCGTACACGTCGGTTCATAAGAGACTTAAACGATAACCTAAGAAATGGTATTATGAACCGAGAGTATAAAACTTACATCCAAGCTTTTGAGGCAGTTGTGCAGAATGAGCAGTTCATACCACGAAGTTCTCCGAAAAAGGCACCAGCTCCTCAAAATTCTTCTGCAAAAAGACACCATAATGGGGAGAGAAAGCGGGTGAACAACGCTCTGGTCCAGAGTGCAGTTACTGTGGCAAATCGGGCCACACTATAAATGTTTGTCGTGCTGCAAATAATAAGTATTTTAACTGTAGACAGAAAGGGCTTCTGGCTGTGAAATATCGAAATAAGAGGGTTCCGCTGCCGTACTGCAACAACAGTACTGGTCAGAATGAGACTCAGAACCCAGCCCCAGCTAGTAAAAAAACTGATCAACCCAGAAGAGCTAGAGTGTATCAGCTGAATATAGAGCGCGACACTAGCAGGCACGATATTGGTGAGTCTGATTCCTTAGACCTCTTGATGCCTTGATCTTCGCTTCCTTGATCTCTTAAGTTTTGAGGCCGAAACTTCTTCTCGGTGGGGTAGTATGTAACATCATGCTCTGAACGGTTACTTATGGAACACTTGTTACTTTGACTCGGTTGAGAATCAAGTCTCGAAAAAACCTTATCGCCAAATAAACACGGACGAAATGCAATGAACCCTTCAAATTGATGGAACGGCTTTTATTGAAATAAGTCCAAGAGTTTTCGTTGGTTGCTTTGCTTCTTGGTTTTGTGCTGCTTTATATTTTGTCTTACTTTCGATGACTTGGTTTTCATGATTTCGATTTTCTCGCTTGCGCGTTCTTTTTGAAACGTAAGGGAAAGAGATCGAAGTATGCTAACCAAGTATTATTGCAATTTCAGGACGCATAACCAAGGAGTGACCGTTGCATAAGGCTTCTCCATCCTCTCGTTCGATTCAATCGGTGAGTGGCTTAGGCCCTTCGATGAATCCTTTAGTCTGCACGCCTAATAAAAGAATTTCTAGTTCACTTATAAATGTTGCCTCACTAAGAAGATAAGCTATAAAAAAAAGTATTGCATGCTTCAAGTATAGAACTACTACTTTACTAGTTACATATTGAATGCTTATCTGTCCCTCGTATGCTATACATTGAGTAATATTGCGGGAAACCTCTGGACTTGATCTAGAAAATGAGAAGAAGAGATATACTTGCTTGTTCATTGTTCATCAGTTGCATGATAGCATATTTTCTGATAGGAGCTTGCATTCATACATTTGGCCAGGACAACTTGTGCACAAGGATTATCTCTTGAGTGGTTCCTGGAGCATTGGGGATTGTAAACCCCCTGATTTTTCAGGATTTTTAAAACAGATTTTTCAGGATTTTTCAGGAATTTTTCGGTAATTTTTACTAATTAAAATCAAGGTATTTCGACATTAAATAAAATTAAAGGATTTTAAACAATATTAAAATATTATGAAAATTGTAAACCCTCTCGACCAGATTTCAGCATTTTAGGATTAATTTTAGCAATTTAGGATTTATGGCAATATTTTAATTTATTTTGCTTACATATCCTATCGACTTGTGCACCTGTCCATCACCGAATTATTTGGAGCTTTACCTTGACTGTTATCCCCGAACGAAGTTCACATACCTCTCCTAGACATGCTAGTCTATTTTCCTGCACTTTGTGCAACTTTCAGATACTCTGTTTTGAGCCTCGTTTTAGACGCACAAATTATCGTTACAAACGTACGTATTTAAATTCCTAGATCTGTACCCATCTCTGTTCCAACAGACATTAGAGGCCCAACGTGCACCTGTTTTGCCCAAATAAAAATACGTTAATATTCTACACTGAGTATACTACATTTAGTGTATTGACACCGTACTAAAATTATGGCCCTACCTGGCTCTAAATAATTGGAGAACACCGTGCGTAGTATTTATTAATTAATAAATACGATGGCCCATGTCACCCAAGAAAACCAGGCCCAGACCCTGCCCAGGCTCACCCCCACCCCCTCAGGACCCTAACACAGCAATTTTCCTCAGTTCTGTGCATTTTAGCATTTTCAAGAATCGGGTGTTTTTCCCAGACAATTTCGTAATTGCACAATTTCCCAAAATAGGACCTTTACGCAATTTATAAATTTACAGGGACTTTTCTACAAATTACCATGCGAGGTGTCACCCCCTCATTGGCCGGTGAGCCTGCACCGTCCATTTGGAAGCGGGACCCACCCAAAAATATCCCGAAAATATCTTTAGATATTTTACTTAAAATATCTATTTAATTTTCTATAAAAGAAAATAAAAACTAAAAACTAAAAACCTAAAAATTCCTAACTCTACCCAGCCCGCAGCAATCCCCCCCCCCCCCCCGCGGCGAGCCTCCCCCCCCCCCCCGCTGGCCCCTCTCTCCTCAGCCTCCCTCTTCTCCGGCGGAACACCCCGCTCCGACCCGACCCCCCTGTGCACAGCCGACCCTCGCCGGAGTCGACCCACTCCTCCTCCTCCTCTTCTTCACCATGAGCTCCGCCTTAGCCGGCCTCCACGACGACGACAGTCGGCCACCGCCACCTCGACCCACTCCTCCTCCTCTTCCACTCCACCCGACCTCCTCCCTGATTTCTCCTCCGTCCCGGCTCCGAGCCACCTCCCCCGACTGGCCGACTGGGCGATTCCCCACCCCGCAGCGGCTCCAGACCCCCCCGACCCCCTGTGCAGCTCTGGCCCCGCCGGAACACCACCACCACCGCCTTCAACTACCCCCAACCGGCCAGCTCCGCGCCACCCGACCCTGTGCACAGCCACCCCGGCTAGACACAGCAGTCTCCCCTCTCCCAGCCACCTCGCCGTGCCCTGCCCGGATGCCCCGCTGACCGACAAGCTCCGCCTGAGCGCCTCCGGCGAAGCCCCGACAAGTCTCCACTGGACTCGGACCGAACACAGCAGCTGGACACAGCTCGGACACGTCCGGGACACAAATCCTGTGTCAAGACGACTCACGGACACGCAGAATTCAGTTTCCAGGGAGCCCTGTTCAGCATCCGGAGACATTTATTCTGAGGTCATAGTTTTTGACTTTTGGCACTTGACATCTGGACGTTATATTTTGCAGCTCTCTTGCCAGGCAAGTATACCTTGCCTTGTTGTACTGTTTAAATTCAGTTATTGTTAGTTACATGTTTATCTATTTTAAATATAAATGTGCACGTCCGAGAAAACTCGGGTGCAGTCAACGAAGGCGTTGACGTTAGGACTTGTGTCTAGTAGACCCACCTAAAAGTTATGAAGTTATTGATATAACTTCCCAGGCCTTGACACGTATCATTACACGTCACAGAGTGAGTTCATTTTGGGACGCGTGCCTCATGCGCGACTGGCCATCAGTGTGAGCAACACGTGTAACGGTATTTAGCTTTGTTAATTATTTTACTGAGACTTGCATCATAGTAGGAGGTGTCCAAGTCGTTTTCACGACTTGTACATCTATATTGGGCGGGAAAGATACTAGTAGACGTGTGGGACACCCCCCTCCTTGAGTTTTTATCCTTCGTACCATGCTCCTCGGAGATGGTGGATTGCAGAGTGCCCATGCGTCTGGGGGCATATGACACATATACTAGCCAGTCATGACGATTGGTGAATTACGTCAGCATATATCTAGCCTACACTTTCCCATGCGTACTACCAGGTCTTTAAATTGTATTCACTTAGATGGTTAGCACACCCTGTATTTATTTATTTATTCAGTATTTACATACATGGCATGTTATTTTTCTGTATCTTGTTATGTCCCTCTGAGGACCTGGTCCCCTTCCAGGTGTAGATGTTCATGAGTATTAGCAGGAGCGCAGATCCGGACATGTTACGTATATTCTCAGGAGGTCTTCTCTTCGAGTCTCGTGATTGTCAGATGTTGTTCTTAGATGGTGTGTATTTGGTTTATTTTATATTCTATTTCGGCCGTGGATTTGTTTTCATCCGACTGTCATTCTTTAGATACTAATTATTGAGATCTAGTTACCTGGTTATTGGTTATTCATATTTGATTTCTGTGGATGAGATTTAGATATTACCCTGTGACTTGTGATCAGTTTTACCACTTATAAATTATTGTTCATTATACAGCGTACGCACGTATATATGGTTTTCATATATTGGAGTTGCCATATATACGGGCGGCTGGCATGGTTACGTCTCCTAGTCCTACGTATTTTGGGACTGGGGCGTGACATATTTTTAGTGGTGGCACATGCATGTCAGAGCATATTGTCTCGGTTATGTTACTGTACCGAGCAAGCCTGCACCTAGGATTAGAATATAGGATCTCATCCATATTTGACTATGGCTTATCTTCCTTCCAGTCTGTCCTACTTACAAAATTGTATCCTGCTTGATTCATGTGCTTCCCTGATAATTCCTCTAGTATATCCCCTGCTAGAATATAGGAATCCCTGTTGATAGGATGATAATTAAAGTAGTATTCCTATTAAGAACACAACTAGGGCTTTAACACATCCCTAAGTTTAGGATACTAAATGAACCCTAGCCTTCCTGATTTCCTAAATAAACCCTAGCATCACTTACCTATAGATTAAATTATCATTATCCCCTGGCATATTTATGACTTGAGTGTAGTAAAAATACTACTAGGATTAGTTAAAGAATTGACCATAGTGTTGACTCTAGTCTTGAGGAACCCATAGAAATCTAAAGTTGAAATACTAAGACTGAAACCTCAACCTATGTTTGGATAAACCCAGTTTTACGCTAGAGACTTTACCCTTGTTGGCGTAAAACCCATTTGACCGTTGTTGGCATAAGAACCAAACAACTGCCTAGTTGGCGTAAAAGCCATATGACTTTCTTGTTGGCATAAAAACTAAATTATGCAGAAGATTGTCTCATTTACGCCGTAGTTATGACAACCGCTACCCACAATCCCTTAGTCTTCCTTATCCTGCATCATGCAAGCAACGTAGGTAACTGCCCTGCGTAAACCTGATGATTCTTGAATAAATAGATGACCAGCGTAGAGTAACCTGATTAGGCATAAAATATAATGATAGGATGTGAGCGTATTTATTACAGCCTTAGCTTTCCCCAGTGACCAAATCTCGTGCATTAAAGGCAGAGATATGCCTCGAGCCCTGTACAAAAAGAAACAGTTTTGACAGTACATCTGGTTTTGTCTCACCTCGAGCGTAAAAATGACTTGTATCCAATAAAGTCACTAAACAACAACCTGGGTCTCCGTGCAAATTTATCATCAAACCGTCCACTCGATCGTTGTGCAAGTACTTTTGTCATATATCAGGATTCACTAATTTTGACTGACAAACTCATGAGTTTCTCGTACAACTTTATGCTGCAACGAATGCTAGACTTTACGCATGAGATATTTATGCGCAGATTTCTACGCACAGACTTTTTACGCGGATAGCTCTGAAGCTCTACCTTACGCTTCTCTGTTTTATGCGGATAGTTCTGAAGCCATCGTTACGCCAAATTATTTTATCTCTGCTTTACGCAGACAACCTCGAACCCCTACTTTACGCGGACTTTCTTGAAATCACTGTTTTAGGCAGACAGCCTATAGTATTATTAAGATTGTAGAACTTAGAAGGCCATACCTCTTTTTGGCCAGCTAGCGACTTAGACAAGGAATTAGAATAATAACTGTAGAGATAGTAGAGTCTTGTCTTTTTGTGAATTTAAATTGTTTTGTATTTCTCATATCATAATCTAGCGTACTTATATTTACTGTACTACCTTGACTTATACTGCTATTATAGCCTAGTTTTGCAAGCTTATTCTTTATCAAGCTTGTTCATGATATATGTATTATTGGAGTACTACACTAATACATTTCAGAATCAGTGTATTACGGTCTGATCAACCATAGTACACTTGGTTCGTCCTTCGCTTAACTACTTTACGTGGATTGAGATATATAGTAATTAGTAGACGGATGTACTTGCCCTCTAGATATGTCTAAGCATATCATATTAGCTACCTAGTTATGCTGATACGAATATGTGAATAGGGATTACCAAAAATAGCATTTCAACCCACAACTGCATTGACAATTCCCATTGAATTCTTTAAACGCCTTGATCCCCACACTTCTAATCTATTAACTCCCCCTTGAACTCTTGATTATTGTTTTTCGTCTTCCCCTTCTTTCGGAAAAACGAAACCTCGTGCTTAGTATAAATATAAATAGTGTACTGTTTCTGTAGCCACTTCTGTTGTTTCTTGGGTAATTACCAAACCCTATTATTAGATTAGATTGCAGTTTAAAACGGTGCTATTTTTTTAGAATGACCTTCGCTACCTACCTACGTTTTATTGCGTTCCTGATGCGTGCATCACTATGACAGCATGAAATTTTTATTTTTGCCTCGTAACTTGGGTCAAGTTCAGAACTCAAGTATTACGATAAAGATTGTAACATTTTGTTGACAGGAGTCAAAAGGATATCACCTGAATGAACAATTGACTGACTCCTGAATGGATAACAACACCTATGACTAGGTTGACTTATAAGGATTAAGAATTCCTATGGATCAACTCACCATGTCAGCACATTTCTTACCTTTAGAGTAGGCCAGCCTGCAGAAGCTTTAGCTAATTTATATATGAGGCTAATCGTAAGATTGCACGGCATACCAGTCAGCATTTTACCAGACAAGGATTCGCGTGACCAGAGTTGGTGGTCATCACCGTAGAGACAGTTAAGTAAATGCAAGGACACTTGCGAGCAGTGCAAGACAGACAAAAGCAGTAGGCAGACCGTCATCATCGTCCCTTGGAATTCAAAGAGGACGATCATGTCATCTTGAGGATATCACCTACTAGAGGCACCATTCGATTCGGAGGACGCAGCAAGATTGAGTCCAAGGTATGTTGGAACATTGACGTGCTAGAAAGAGTAGGAGTAGTGGCATATCAACTTGCGCAACCACCTTCACTTGAGGGAGTACTTGATGTATTCCACGTGTCGCAACTCAGGCGATATGTGACAGACAGCAGTCATGTTCTCAACCATTCGGAGATCACCATTAGGCCGAGCTTGTCATATCAAGAGCAACCCATGGGAATCCTTGATCATCGAGAAAGGTATTGAGGAATCAGTCTATTCCCTTGGTCCGCGTGGCATGAAATCATGGCGCACCAGGAAAATCTACTTGGAAGAGTGTGGACGACATGCATAAACATTTTTCGAACCTATTCATAAACCAAGATATAAATTACTTTGTTAAATTATATCTTATGCCGTCTTTGACTTCTACCATGGCTTAGTTTTAATTTCGAGGATGAAATTTTTATAAGTTGGTAGATTGTAAACCCCCTCGACCAGATTTGTAAACCCCCAGATTTTGAAAGAATTTTAAATTGGGATTTTTCGCAATTTCTAGAATTTTCTGGGATTTTTCTGTAATTAAAATCAGGGTTTTAATTATTAAATAATTTTTAATTGTTAGTAAATAACATTAAATTATTATAGAAATAATATTTTTGGGTGTAAAATAAAAAACTGGACTTAGGATAATTTTTTTGGAATTTATTGAACCCCGGGCCTATTTTTAAACACCTAAAAATTATTTATTTATTTATTTATTTAATTAGTTATTTGTTTTCTAATTAAATCCGGCCCAACCATTCCGGCCCAGCCCAATTCCCTAGCGGGACGGGTCGGGTCCACCCGCACCCGACCCGCAACGCGCAAACCCGTTTCCCTGACTCAGCCACCCCCTCTCCCCTACGACTTGGTCGGCCCCCGCTTCCGCCGGCCGCGCCGCCCCGCCGCTCCGTCCGGCTCGCCCCCACGCCGCCCCCGCCCCCCGCGCTGGCCGACGCCTCCCTCGGCCTCTCTCCTCCGCTCTCAGCCTACATAAACCCCCCCCCCCCCGTTCGTCCCCGTCCACCGCCTCCTCGCCGTCGACGCTCCACCATTCGCCGCTGCCACCACCGCCCGGCTCAGCCTCCGCCTCGCCGCCCTCCTTCTTCCCGCCACTGCTCCGCCAGCAGCCGACCCCGCTGCAGAATCCCCTCCGGCCTAACCCGACCCCGCAGCGGCCGTCCCCGCCAGCTCCGGCAACCGCCACGCCGTGCCCGCCCTCGCCAGCGCCGTCCAGCCCCCCGGTCGGCCTCCCCCGCAGCGGCGCCTCCCTCCTCCTGCCGGCCTCCCCTCGCCGGAGTTCCAAACCCTAACCCTAATTCCCAAATCGGACACGGACACGTCGAGCCGTGTCGGACACAATTTTTTTCGGTTTTCGGACCCTGTTCAGGTGCGTGTAACTTTCTCCTCGCTGCCCCGTTTTCAATTCCGTAAATTGCGTTGCGAAGCCTGTATGACCCTCTCGGTGCCCGGACAAACCGCTCGGGACATCGCGTCCTGTGGTGATCGTACACCGCGATCCAAAAACAGGAAAACAACGACCCGATTCACCCCGGAACTGGGTACGCTCCGCCAAACGAGATGACTTGGTCGCACGCGGTCTTCACAGATACGTGCGCTTCGTTGATACGGACGTGTGAGATTTCGCAGAAGTCGATTCGGGTGTGCGTGCACACCGAGATCAACGCGTATCCGCAGACACCGTCCCGTATCCGACTTTTCTGAATCATACCCTAACTTTCTGTGTACATGTCGGATCGAAACGAAACTTGCGCCATCGGACTCGTAGCGATATGCTGGTCCTGTGACCCAAGTTTGATTCAATTCTGAGAACGTTGACGAAATCGCGTGTCGTGGGCCCCAAAGGTCCCGCTCGACGGACGATTTTGTGATCGGCTCATCGGAATCCAATTCTGGAAGTTTCGTTTGGTTCGTATCATCGTTCCTGACCTGTTGACACTAAGTTTGGTGAATTTGGAGACCTTTGACCCTGACACATTTTTCGGTGCAAAGCAGGCCCACATGCGGACCCCGTTTTGATCCGAAATTGTCGTTTTAGCCCTTGTCTCCAAATTGGACTCAAGGACAGGCATTTCTAGCTATTTGATATCTTCTGATCATGATGGTAATGTTTATTTCAGCATTCGGACACATTTCTGAAAATTTTCCCGAGAACAGAACTGTAGTTGGATCCCAACATCAGGCAAGTACCTGCACTTCAAGTTTAATCTTTATATTGTGATAATTAATTCCTTGCTCTACTAGTACCATTGATGTTTACACGTAGTGTTAGAGTATTGGATTTCATGTCTTGCTTTTCGTGTCGGGTGGGAGAATACTAGGAGGCATGTAGTTTACCCTTCCCCCTGTCATGTCTGATAGCTGTTGGTACGCGACTGTACCATCAGCCTGATACTCGATTATTCATGTCTGATAGCCGTCTATGACGGCCTGATTAGCCTTATAACCCCCTACATGCCAACTATGTATTCTAAATACACAAGTTCACACACAATAGTTCTTGTCTTGTTGCAGTTCCTGTTGTCTTGTTATAATTACATTTCTTGTCTCATTATATTCATGTTTTACTCATGTCCCCGGTTTATAGCAATTAATCCTGTTTTACTTATAGTCCTGATTTATAACATTTAATTATCAGTTAATTTTTACTACTTATTATGCATATTCTGATCATGATACTTAGTCAGTCTTTTTACTACTTGTCATAAATATTTAGTTTAATCTTGTTGTGCATTTGGTACTTTGCTCCTTTCCTGGCTGGATCCGTTGATTTAGGCGATGATGAGGACTATGCCCCCACCTATTATGGCCCCTATGAGGTAGCAGATGATACATTTGAGGAGCCGGTTCCCACCCAGGAGGCTACTTTTGAGGAGTAGTAGCCAGTTAGCTAGTATTTCCTTCCAGCATAGTAATCAGGTTTGTCCCCGATTTATCTTCTGATTATGTAATAAACTATGGATCTGGTTGTCACATTTTGTTTATGAAATCTTAACAATTCTATTTCTCTGTCATTATCCTTGTCTGTTTATTCTTGTAGATGAGATAGATTTTAGATTACCTGTGAATAAGATCTAGACAGCGTACTACCGCCGACACTGTGGCGTAGGCTGGACGTACCCACGTACTCGTGCCCGAATATCCGGGTGCGGGTCGTGACACATTTTTGTGGTGGCCTATGCAGGTCTACGACTAAATTGTTCGGTTTCAACTCAGGAACCGAACAGGCCTGCAATAAGATAAGGATAAGTTTAGGATCTCATCCACTTGCTTGAATCGTTCTTGACATCTATCTCGGATTTGAATTGATTCCTTGACTTGCATCCTGCCTTGATTCCTGTGCGCCTCTTATCGTTTATTTTGGATGCAGAGTAAAGGATCTATCAGCAAGGGACGAGGTTCCTACAAGATCACCACGGGATGCTCTACCAGCACCCGAAACGAGACCACCCTTGGTACCACAAGCAGCACTCTCCCAGCTAGCCCAGCAACAGCAGAGGGCACCACCTCAAGGACGCGGACAAGCTTTCGCGATGACCGTGGAGAACGCGCAGACTCTTGGAGCAGCTAATGCGCGTAAGTGATTCGTAGATACCGTTTCTTGTATTGTTTAGCTCGTGCCTATTGGTTCGTGACCTCAGCCCCAACCTAGTAATTTTGAACTTGCTAATAACCTGGTATGCTTTTATATTTGATAACTGTAGAGATTGTAGAGTCTTTTATTAATGTTGCTTATTTTGTTTTTGTTTTGTGAACCTGAATAATTTGTACCTCCTTCCATCATCATCTAGCGCACTTAATTTTCTGTACTTGACTTATGCTGCTATTCTATAGCCTAGTTTTGCAAGCTTACTCTTTATCGAGCTTGTTCATGACAAGTGTATTATTGGGGAGGCCCACAATAATACATTTCAGAATCAGTGTATTACGGTCTGATCAACCATAGTGCGCTTGATTCGCCCTTCGAAATAATACTTTATGTGGATTGAGATATGTAGTGATTAGTAGACAAATATACTTGCCCTAGACATGTCTGAGCATATCATATCGGTTATATAACCGTATTAATACGAGCATGTGAATAGGAATTACCAAGATATGATTCAATCCACACCTGCTTTGACAATTCTCATTTAACTTCTTTAAACGTCTTGATCCCGACACTTCTATTCTATTTCCTCACCCTTGAACTCTTTATTATTGATCTTCGTCTTCCCTTATTTCGGAAAGACGAAATCTCGTGCTTGGTATAAGTTTGATACACAGAGAATACTAGATATGTCCCATAGGCCGATCACATACTTGACGATTATCTAACATATCATATGTGATATGATCGGCGTTGAAGTTTCGAGGATTGAATGACATGAGTAAACATATTAAGGAATATTTTCTTAAGGTGTATAGCCTTATGTGATGGATGGGTAAATTCTAAGTTGGGTAGCAGTGCATTGTCAACCCGAGATAAATTTCTTTTAGATGGTGACCGAGTAAGATTAGATTGGGAGAGGTTCAAACCATCCTAATTTTGAAAATTTAGAGGATAAAAATATAGAATTTCAGACTTGAACATTGGTGGACTACATTTAAATTATTTTTCAATTGGATGATTTGAATTAAGAATTAAAGTTCGATGGTTGGACTACCTAGTTAAAATATTGAGGATGATGGAATTGAAACATACAATTGTGAATGGGAATACTATTGGACTCGAATCACTTCTAGAGAAAATTATGATAGTTAGAATCGTGAGGCAAATTTATAAGCGTATGCAAATCTTGAAGATGTTATATGGACTTAATTTAAAATTTGTCTGTGGGTAATTTGAGGAAGTAAGAAGTAATAACCGTAGGTTGAATTTTGATTGGAACAGTAGTCATCTTAACCTTGAAGTGATTCCAGTGGATATGATTAGGATTTTAATTATCGCAAGGAGATTGCGATTGACTTGCCTTATGTACATGAAGGGTTCACAGATTATGGCTTAATTTTAAATTTTGAGGACAAAATTTTTATAAGTTGGGTAGATTGTAAACCCCCAGATTTTGAAAGAATTTTAAATTAGGATTTTT
Source organism: Iris macrosiphon (assembly GCA_036927795.1). Lineage (NCBI taxonomy): Eukaryota > Viridiplantae > Streptophyta > Magnoliopsida > Asparagales > Iridaceae > Iris > Iris macrosiphon. Next base: position 11,738,571 of record JAYESA010000009.1, read on the forward strand.
CGCAATTTTCTGAAATTTTTTGGGAATTTTCTGTAATTAAAATCAGGGTTTTAATTATTAAATAATTTTTAATTATTAGTAAATAATATTAAATTATTATGGAAATAACATTTTTGGGTGTAAAATAAAAAACTGGACTTAGGGTAATTTTTCTGGAATTTATTGGACCCCGGACCTATTTTAAACCACCTAAAAACTATTTATTTATTTATTTATTTATTTATTATTTATTTAATTAGTTATTTATTTTCTAATTAAATCCGGCCCAACCATTCCGGCCCGGCCCAACCATTCCGGCCCAGCCCAATTCCCTAGCGGGTCGGGTCGGGTCCACCCGACCCGCACGCGCAAACCCGTTTCCCTGACTCAGCCACCCCCTCTCCCCTACGTCTTGGTCGGCCCCCGCTTCCGCCGGCCGCGCCGCCCGCCGCTCCGTCCGGCTCGCCCCCACGTGCCCCCGCCCCCGCGCTGGCCGCCGCCTCCCTCGGCCTCTCTCCTCCGCTCTCAGCCTACATAAAACCCACCCCCGTTCGTCCCCGTCCACCGCCTCCTCGCCGTCGACGCTCCAGCATTCGCCGCTGCCACCACCGCCCGACTCAGCCTCCGCCTCGCCGCCCTCCTTCTTCCCGTCGCTGCTCCGCCAGCAGCCGACCCCGCTGCCGAGTCCCCTCCGGCCTAACCCGACCCCGCAGCGGCCGTCCCCGCCCGCTCCGGCAACCGCCACGCCGTGCCCGCCCTGGCCAGCGCCGCCCAGCCCCCGGCCGGCCTCCCCCGCAGCGGAGCCGCCCTTCTCCGGCCGACCTCCCTTCGCCGGAGCTCCAAACCCTAACCCTAATTCCCAAATCGGACACGGACACGTCGAGCCGTGTCGGACACGGTTTTTCCCGGTTTTTGGACCCTGTTCAGGTGCGTGTAACTTTCTCCTCGCTGCCCCATTTTCAATTCTGTAAATTGCGTTGCGAAGCCTGTATGACCCTCTCAGTGTCCGGATAAACCGCTCGGGGTATCGCTTCCTGTGGTGATCGCACACCGCGATCCAAAAACAGGAAAAACAACGACCCGATTCACCCCGGAACTGGGTACGCCCCGCCAAACGGGACGACTTGGTCGCGCGCGGTCTTCACAGATACGTGCGCGTCGTTGATACGGACGTGTGGGATTTTGCAGAAGTCGATTCGGGTGTACGTGCACACCGGGATCAAAGCGTATCCGCAGACACCGCCCCGTATTCGCCTTTTCTGAATTATGCCCTAACTTTCTGTGTACACGTCGGATCGAAACGAAACTTATGCCATCATACTCGTAGCGATACGCTGGTCCTGTGACCCAAGTTTGGTTCGATTCTGAGAACGTTGACGAAATCGCGTGTCGTGGGCCCCAAAGGTCCCGCTCGACGGGCGATTTTGTGATCGGCTCATCGGAATACAATTCTGGAAGTTCCGTTGGGTTTGTATCATTGTTCCTGACCTGTTAACACTAAGTTTGGTGAATTTGGAGACCTTTGACCTTGACACGTTTTTCGGTGCAAAGCAGGTCCACATGCGGACCCCGTTTTGACCCGAAATTTTCGTTTTTGCCCTTGTCTCAAAATTGGACTCAAGGACAGGCGTTTCTAGCTATTTGATATCTTCTGAGCATGATGATAATGTTTATTTTAGCATCCGGACACATTTCTGGAAATTTTCCCGAGAACAGAACTGTAGTTGGATCCCAACATCAGGCAAGTACCTGCACTTCAAGTTTAATCTTTATATTGTGATTATTAATTCCTTGATCTACTAGTACCATTGATGTTTACACGTAGTGTTAGAGTATTGGATTTCATGTCTTACTTTTCGTGTCGGATGGGAGAATACTAGGAGGCATGTAGTTTACCCTTCCCCATGTCATGTCTGATAGCTGTTGGTACGCGACTGTACCATCAGCCTGATACTCGATTATTCATGTCCGATAGCCATCTATGACGGCCTGATTAGCCTTATAACTCCCTACATGCCAACTATGTATTCTAAATACACAAGTTCACACACAATAGTTCTTGTCTTGTTGCAATTCCTGTTGTCTTGTTACAGTTACATTTCTTGTCTCATTATATTCCTGTTTTACTCATGTCCCTGGTTTATAGCAATTAATCCTGTTTTACTTATAGTCCTGATTTATAATATTTAATTCTTAGTTAATTTTTACTACTTATATGCATATTCTGATCATGATACTTAGTCAGTCTTTTCACTACTTGTCATAAATATTTAGTTTAATCTTGTTGTGCATTTGGTACTTTGCTCCTTTCCTGACTGGATCCGTTGATTTAGGCGATGATGAGGACTATGCCCCCACCTATTATGGCCCCTATGAGGTAGCAGATGATACATTTGAGGAGCCGGTTCCCACCCAGGAGGCTACTTTTGAGGAGTAGTAGCCAGTTAGCTAGTATTTTCTTCCAGCTTAGTAATCGGGTTTATCCCCGATTTATCTTCTGGTTATGTAATAAACTATGGATCTGGTTGTCACATTTTATTTATGAAATCTTAACAATTCTATTTCCCTGTCATTATCCTTGTCTGTTTATTCTTGTGGATGAGATAGATTTTAGATTACCTGTGAATAAGATCTAGACAGCGTACTACCGCCGACACTGCGGCGTAGGCTGGACGTACCCACGTACTCGTGCCCGAATATCCGGGTGCGGGTCGTGACAAGATTCCAGCATTTTAGGATTAATTTTAGCAATTTAGGATTTATGGCAATATTTAAATTATTTTGCTTACATATCCTATCGACTTGTGCACCTGTCCATCACCGAATTATTTGGAGCTTTACCTTGACTGTTATCCCCGAACGAAGTTCACATACCTCTCCTAGACATGCTAGTCTATTTTTCTGCACTTTGTGCAACTCCCAGATACTCTGTTTTGAGCCTCGTTTTAGACGCACAAATTATCGTTACAAACGTACGTATTTAAATTTCTAGATCTGTACCCATCTCTGTTCCAACAGACATTAGAGGCCCAACGTGCACCTGTTTTACCCAAACAAAAATACGTTAATATTCTACACTGAGTATACTACATTTAGTGTATTGACACCGTACTAAAATTATGGTCCTACCTGGCGCTAAATAATTGGAGAACACCATGTGCAGTATTTATTAAATAATAAATACGATGGCCCGTGTCACCCAAGAAAATCAGGCCCAGACCCTGCCCAGGCTCACCCCCACCCCCTCAGGACCCTCACACAGCAATTTTCCTCAGTTCTGCGCATTTAGCATTTTCAGAAATCGGATGTTTTTCCCAGACAATTTTGTAATTGCGCAATTTTCCAAAATTGGACCTTTACGAAATTTATGAATTTACAGGGACTTTTCTGCAAATTACCATGCGAGGTGTCACCCCCTCATTGGCCGGTGAGCCTGCACTATCCTTTTGGAGGCGGGACCCACCCGAAAATATCCCGAAAATATCTTTAGATATTTTACTTAAAATATCTATTTAATTTTCTATAAAAGAAAATAAAATAAAAACTAAAAACCTAAAAATTCCTAACTCTACCCAGCCCGCAGTGATCCCCCCCCCGCCTGAGCGGCGAGCCCCTCGCCGGAGCCTCTCCACCGACTCCCTCCCCCCCCCCCCCCGCGGCGAGCCTCCCCCCTCCCGCGGTGAGCCTTCCCCCCCGCTTGCCCCTCTCTCCTCAGCCTCCCTCTTCTCCGGCGGAACACCCCGCTCCGACCCGACCCCCCTGTGCACAGCCGACCCTCGCCGGAGTCGACCCACTCCTCCTCCTCCTCTTCACCATGAGCTCCGCCTTAGCCGGCCTCCACGACGACGACAGTCCGCCACCGCCACCTCGACCCACTCCTCCTCCTCCTCCACTCCACCCGACCTCCTCCCTGACTTCTCCTCTGTCCCGGCTCCGAGCCACCTCCCCCGACTGGCCGACTGGGCGATTCCCTACCCCGCAGCGGCTCCAGACCCCCCCCCCCGACCCCCTGTGCAGCTCTGGCCCCGCCGGAACACCACCACCACCGCCTTCAACTACCCCCAACCGGCCAGCTCCGTGCCACCCGACCCTGTGCACAGCCACCCCGGCTCGACACAGCAGTCTCCCCTCTCCCAGCCACCTCGTCGTGCCCTGCCCGGACGTCCCGTTGACCGACGAGCTCCGCCTGAGCGCCTCCGGCGAAGCCCCGACGAGTCTCCACTGGACTCGGACCGAACACAGCAGCTGGACACAGCTCGGACACGTCCAGGACACAAATCCTGTGTCAAGACGACTCACGGACACGCGGAATTCAGTTTCCACGGAGCCCTGTTCCGCATCCGGAGATATTTATTCTGAGGTCATAGTTTCTGACTTTTGGCACTTGACATCTGGACGTTATATTTTGCAGCTCTCTTGCCAGGCAAGTATACCTTGCCTTGTTGTACTGTTTAAATTCAGTTATTGTTAGTTACATGTTTATCTATTTTAAATATAAATGTGCGCGTCCGAGAAAACTCGGGTGCAGTCAACGAAGGCGTTGACGTTAGGACTTGTGTCTGACCTAGTGTCTAGTAGACCCACCTAAAAGTTGTGAAGTTATTGATATAACTTCCCAGGCCTTGACACGTATCATTACACGTCACAGAGTGAGTTCATGTAGGGACGCGTGCCTCATGCGCGACTGGCCATCAGTGTGAGCAACACGTGTAACGGTATTTAGCTTTGTTAATTATTTTACTGAGACTTGCATCATAGTAGGAGGTGTCCAAGTCGTTTTCACGACTTGTACATCTATATTGGCCGGAAAAGATACTAGTAGACGTGTGGGACACCCCCCTCCTTGAGTTTTTATCCTTCGTACCATGCTCCTCGGAGATGGTCGATTGCAGAGTGCCCATGCGTCTGGGGGCATATGACACATATACTAGCCAGTCATGACGATTGGTGAATTACGTCAGCATATGTTTAGCCTACACTTTCCCATGAGCACTACCAGGTCTTTAAATTGCATTCACTTAGATGGTTAGCACACCCTGTATTTATTTATTTATTCAGTATTTACATACATGGCATGTTATTTTTCTGTATCTTGTTATGTCCCTCTGAGGACCTGGTCCCCTTCTAGGTGTAGATGTTCATGAGTATTAGCAGGAGCGCAGATCCGGACATGTTACGTATATTCCGAGGAGGTCTTCTCTTCGAGTCTCGTGATTGTCAGATGTTGTTCTTATATGGTGTGTATCTGGTTCATTTTATATTCTATTTCGGCCGTGGATTTGTTTCCATCCGACTGTCATTCTTTAGATACTTATTATTGAGATCTAGTTACCTGGTTATTGGTTATTCATATTTGATTTCTGTGGATGAGATTTAGATATTACCCTGTGACTTGTGATCAGTTTTACCACTTATGAATTATTGTTCATTATACAGCGTACGCACGTATATATGGTTTTCATATATTGGAGTTGCCATATATACGAACGGCTGGCATGGTTACGTGGCCTAGTCCTACGTATTTTGGGACTGGGGCGTGACAAAAATAATATTTTTTGGTGTAAAATAAAATATTGGACATAGGATAATTTTCCTGAAATTTATTGGACCCCGAAAATATTTTTAAAGACCTAAAACCCTATTTTTAAATAAAACCCAAATAAACCGGGTTGAACCGGGCTCAAACCAGGTTAAACCGTCCTGAACCCGGTCCAACCGAACCGGACCGGACCGCCCACTCTAACGTTTCGGGTCCTACCCAAACCCGACCCGACCCGACCTGAAACCAACCCGCACCCCCACGACCCAGCCCTGCCCGCTTTTTCCGACAGCCCCCGCGCCCCGCTCGGCCACGCCACCGCCTGCCCGCGTCTCCCGGCCTCCCCTCCGCGCTGCCCGGCCCACGACCCCCTCGGGCTCCGCCTCCTCCGCCACGACCCGGCGTCCCCTCGCCCTATAAAAACCCTAACCCCCTCCGCTTCCAGCCACTGCCACCCCCAGCGCCGCCCTCGCCAGAACTCCGTCGCCCGACGACCCCACAACGCTTCCAGCCTGCTCTGCCACGACGACCCCGCTCCGCCGCCCTCTCCTCCTCCTTCCTCCTCCGTCTCCAGCAGCAGCCGCCTCCGGGAGCCCCGGCGCCGCCTCCCCGTGCTCCACCACCTCCGGCGACGCTATCCCGCAGCCGCTCCGGCCTCCCTCCGGCCAGCTCCGCCGTCTCCGGCGATGAACCCTAACCCTAGGCACTGTTCAGCCTCGTGTCGACGTGTCGTGTCGACTCACGGATACGAGAATCTCGGTTTCCACGAAGCCCTGTTCAGGTAGCTTTTTCTCTCTCCTCGCTGCCACATTTTCGGTTCCATCTGTTGCAATACGAACCCTGCGTGACCCTCTCGATGCCCGTGCAACCCGGTCGGTGTGTCGCGTCCTGTGGTGATCGTGAACTGCGACCCAAAATAAGGAAAAATAACACCATATTTTACCCCGGAACTGAGTGCGCCCCGCCAAACAGGACGACTTGGTCGCGTGCGGTCTTCACCGAAAGGTACGCGCCTTTGATACGGACGTGCAAGATTTTGCAGAAGTTGATTTGGATGTGCGTGCACACCGGAATCAACGCGTATCCGCCGACAACGCCCCGTATCCGTCTGTTCTGAAACTTGTTGTAACTTGGTGTACACACGTCGGATCGAAACGAAACTTGTACCATCGGACTCGTAGCAATACGCTGGTCCTGCGACCCAAGTTTGGTTCGATTCTGAGAATGTTAACAAAATCGCGTATCGTGGGCCCCACAAGCTCCACTTGACGGGCAATTTTGTGATCGGCTCATCGGAATCCAATTCAGGAAGTTTCGTTGGGTTCGTATCATCGTTCTGGACTTGTTGACACTAAGTTTGACAAATTTGGAAAACTTTATCCCTGACACGTTTTTCGGTGAGAAGCGGGCCACATGTGGATTCCGCTTTGACCAAAAATTGTCATTTTTGCCCTTGTGTCCAAATTGGACTCAAGGACAGGCGTTTCTAGCTATTTGATATCTTTTGAGCATGATGGTAATATTTTTTTCATCATCCGGAGACGTTTCTGGAGATTTCACGAATACCAGAGCTACAGTTGGAAACCAAACACCAGGCAAGTGTACCTTGCCAACTCGCAGTGATTCCTGTTATAGTACTTTGCTTGAGTTCCTTGTACTTACATATATAATTTTGATATAAATGTTCAACCCAGGACCGTGTGACTTTACTTAGCGTCCGATTAATAGTCGGGTGCCAACATCGTACGCGGAGTTGTGTAACGTCACCTAGTGATGGATATCGAGACCCTATACATTATTGTGCTTGCATTATCAAGTACGTTAACCCATGACACTTGACACTATTCATGAGACAGAATCTTCTGAGATATTCATGGTGATTCTGTATAGGTTACAGGTTTTATGACATTTACATTTTACATGCTTAGATTGTATCCTGACTTGTTGCATTAATTATGGTCTTGCGTGACATGGACATGAGATATCGTAGAACTGTGACGTGAGATTATATTGGGTGGGAAGAGATTTACCATACAAAAGGCTGATTATATATATATATATATATATAATACTTTACTGGAAGTGCCTTAGACTCTGACACAGAGCTTTGGTACCGTACTGGCCCTTCGAGAGAATACTGCTATGGGTTTCCCCGACACAGATCCTATAGTAGTCTCAGCCCGAGTATGATTAAAACTCTCACTTGCATATCACTTAGCTGGTTATATATTTACCCTATTGTTTCATTTATTGCTGCACTGTATTTATTTTGGCATGAGTTATTTTGTACCTTGCTATGTCCCCTGAGGACCTGGATCTGGATTATGTCCCCAGGGTTAGCAGAGGATATCTATCCTGAGGTGTACGGAACAAGAGCACTTCTCGGAGCAGTACCAGAACCCGAGGACGAGATCGTGCCAGAGGACTTTTCCTAAGTATTAGCTTTATATACTCAGTTATTTCTGTTTCTAGTTACTTTAATTCCTGTCTATTGCATTGATGTATCAGACTTATTCTCGGATTGTTCCCCGAGACACTTTTATTGAGATATGTTAGTTTATATTTATTTGCATTTATTCTGGCATTTGATCTGTGATTATCTGTTGTGGATGAGATTATATTAGACTGTGACTTATATCATTGGACCTACTTATTGTTGTATTACAGCTTAAGTACGCCCCGATGGATCCATTAAATTGGGTTTGTCCATCGGTGTGTGCTGCTGGCCATTGCCACGTGTCCAGTCCCTCGATATTTTGGGATTGGGACGTGACATAATTTTTATGGTGGCCCATGCAGGTCAACGACTAAATTGTTCGGTTTTAACTTAGGGACCGAGCAAGCCTGCAATAAGAATAGGATAAGTTTTCTTAGGATCTCATCCACTTGCTTGAAACGTTCTTGATATATATATCAGATTCAAATTAATTTCTTGACTTGCATCTTGCCTTAATTCATGTGCGCCTCTTATAGTTTATTTTTGGATGCAGAGTAATGGATTCATGAGCAAACGACGAAACTCCAGCAAGAACACCAATAAGTGCTATAGCCACCTACGGAGAAGATGAAGTGACGCCATTGAGTGGAGATCCCTCTACTCACCGAAGCAGCCAAGCAGATCAGGAAGCTTCTAGATTTTGGCGTGATGACATCCCGCCGCCTCCGCAGTTCGTTCCACCGATGCCTGTTTTTCCACCAGGACAAGTCATGGATGGGCAACAGATATTCCAAATGTTCTACGCAATGATGAAAGCCCAACAGCAAATTCATCAAGAAGCTCAGCGTCGCGAAGCGAATTACTTGAGGAACAGCCTAGTAAATGCACTGGAGCAGGCCAACCTACCAACTCAACGGCAACCGACGGGCTCTATCACCGATTTCCGCCAGCTGAAGTCCTGTACCTTCTCAGGCAAGGAGGAGCCCACAGAAGTTCATGAGTGGCTCACCAACATACAATATCAATTAGAAGCAGCTGAGCTTCCAAGGGAACGTTGGATGGCTGCCGTCATAATACAATTGACGGACAATACACATCACTGGTGGCTATCTGAGGAGACACGGCTCGGACCAGACCGAGTCACCTGGGAGGAGTTCTCCAGACTCTTTCAGGAGATGTACATTCCAGCTACTGCTCGATCAGAACTGCGGGACAAGTTCAATCGCCTCACTCAGGATACTATGACAGTGGAAGAGTACAACGCAGAATTCATTCGTCTGAGTCGCTTCGCCCCTAGCTTGATTCCGACAGAAGAAGAGAAGGCCGAAAAGTTCTTCGACGGACTAAACTTCGAGCTACAAAAACTAATTGGATCCGTTGTACCTACATCTTACTCGGACGTCCTTGCTGCAGCCCGACGCATGGAGCGCATCACCAGGCGAGAGTCCAACCTGAAGTGGCCTTCCACATCAGCACCAGCCCGAGCACCGCATGGAGAAGCTGCAAAGAAACCTCATCTGCATCAAGCACCACAGTGAGCTGTATCCAAATTCCTAATTCTTCCTACTTGTCACTACTGCGGCAAGATAGGCCATGTTGAGAAGGAGTGTAGACGTAAATTCGGATTATGCTTACGGGACCGGGGTGTGACACCATGCGCGGGTTCAATTTTTGTCCGGTCGAATTGGGACCCGACCCAGCCCGGACCCGTGATACAGTCTGCGGTGGATTGGGCCGACCGGTCTGGGTCTGGGGCGGTTCACGGTCGGGCCGGCTCAATTTTTATTTTCATTTTTTAAGGTTATTTATATATTTATATATATAATCTATATGATATAACTTATATGTTAATAAATTGAAGTTAAAATTTTTAGGTTTTTTGTTACTAAGTTAATTTGTATAATTTAAAATTTAAAATTTATTTGTTATATAAAATTTTGGTATAATTTATGATAAATATTTTATATAAACATTAAGTAAAAAAATTTATTTGATTTCTTTATATCAATATTTATATAACTTTAAGTATAAGTTAAATTATTGATATTTAGAAGTTGAATTTTTTTTTTTTCAAATTTTTTTTTGAATAACTTTTCAAAAAAATGTATAATTTTTTTTTAAAATTTAAATATAAATTTATAACTTGAAATTCAAAGAAGTTATTTATATAGAAATAAATAAGTTAAATGTAAACAACTTAGAACATTAATTAAGAAAAAATTGAATTTGTTTTATTAATGACAATAAAATTATAAACGTATTATAACATTAAGTGAAAAAAAAACTTATAAATAATATTTTATTTGCATAAAGATTGTAAAAAAATTACAAGTCTTATAAAAAAAATAGTCGTCCGTCTTTCGTTGAAGTTTATTGCTCAGCTGCTCTTTTAGTAGCGTCATCCATAGTAAGAGATTGGAAGTCCGGCTCTGAGTTATCGGCACTTTCATCTCTTGAGTCTTGAGTTCTTTTTTCAGCACGGGTCCAATCATGAACGCATAGACAAGCTTCCAAAATATCTGGCAGCAACTGACTCATCTTCTTGCTTAGCATCCTTGAACCTGCACTAAAATAAAATTTTGATGCTACCGTGGACACCGGGACCATTAAAATATCACGCGCTATAGAAAAAAAATACATGATAAGTTTTTTAGTGTCTCTTCCACCATTCTAAAATTGAATAATAAGTTCAAGAGTCATCTTCATATTCTTTATAAACATTTAGATATAAGGACAATTGTTGAGTGGGTTGGAAAAAATTTCTTTATTCTTTTGTAGTACACTTTTAGCATATGATAATTTAGACACAAAACCAGAGCTACTACCTTGAATGGTTGTACCGGGTCGGGTGTGTAGCGCCCCGTTCTCCCGGTGCGGAGATCGCGGCTAAGAAACACAAGACGATATCGTTCGATCGGGATAGATTGAATTAAGAACTCGTCCTCGTTATGGATTTGTTTCTTCGGAATCGATTCCCATATTCAGTGGACTGCGCCCCAAGGATCGGCTTAGCGGCAGAGTCAGGAGGGACCTCTCCGCTGCTATCTTTTATTGCCTCGGTTTTCGATGTCGCTTGTTGCTTTCGTGCTTTGAGTTGGTTTTGGGATTTACTTGTTTTCCTTGAACGGTTTCGATGGTTTTCATTGTTTTCGTTCATTGACTTGCACTTCTATTCCGAGATTGGAAAGAGAGGAAGAAGTATTAATCGAGCTATTCGTGTGCAGGTGAACGAGCAGTAGGCGGCTTGCGAGCGGAGTCGTGAAGTGCCTCTTTCCTTCTCCTTCCATCAATCTAAGTGAGTGGCTACCAACCCGATTAGCTAGCCCTGCTTCCAAGCTTCACTCCTTTGCCCCGATCAAACGATACCAAATAATAATAAAAGAAACCAAGATAAAAGATAATAGACTTGGTTATTATGCTTGTCAATCAAACCTGTGAACTGTTGCCTTATCGTATGCTTGTTCGTGCAAATGTTCTATGAATTATGCTAAGTATGACACACACCTTGTATTGTGCATAATTGTTCAGGAAGGCTATGCTAAATGAATCATGCATTACTGCTTGTCGTGCACTCGAGTTCTTGCACTCGTGTTCTTGCAATCATGTTGCCTCAACTGCATGAATTGTTAACTTGTTAATCGTGTTCGATCATGGACAACTTGTGCACAAGGTATAGTTCTGCGGATGGTCGCTGGGGCACTGGCACCGATCCGATCCGGGCGAAACTCGTGTATAGTCAACGTGTACGGGACAAGATGGCTTACAACACCTCGTGTACTATCGTTGCATGCTATCCTTGTCTCGGACTAGTCCATTATGGCAACCATGCCAGTGATCATCGTGTATATTTAAACCTGTTGCATACTAACTTGTGTCTTCGTGGCAGGGAAGGCATGGTAAGTATTGTGCAGGTAATTCAGACGGTCAGGTAAAATCCACCTAACGGTGGCACGTTCATTTCAGTAAATTATATATGCTACTTACTTGTAAATGAACTAAGGTAAGATAGAAACCCACAAAATATGCATGCTTCACTAAACAACGTGTTGATTGGTATAGTCAGGCTAGCTCGCCTTCACCAGCATGTTTCGATATGTTGACCCTCGTTGAAACAGGTTCTCCGCACCAAGGCGAACCGAGCGAGGAGTCGAAGTCGTCTTCCCGATCCAGTCCAGCTGTTGGCGCATCTTCACCGCGCCCCTTGAAGCCTTTTGAAGTCCGAAGCTGTAACTCTTCATACACAAATGCAGCTCCGTGGCAAAGCTATCCTCCAGCCTGGAGGTCTTTATCGTTTTGAGTTTATAAAGGGATGTAATGTACAGGACTGCTATCTCATTTTGAGTCATCTCTTTTGTAAGCCGTTCGGCATATTAGCTAACTCGTTCAAGAGTTTGTAATAGATGTTCATTATCAATAAAGAGAACTTTTCTATGTTTCAAATCTGTGTTTTAATTTATCTGCGTACTCTGAATATGTGCTTGCTATGCAAATCATTAAAGTCTTGTGCGGGCGCAACCCCAGGCCCGCACGGCGGTCACGATTCGGGGGACGCCTCAAACGATTCTACGGAATCGGGTCGTGACATAGTGGTATCAGAGCACAGATTCAAAGTTCCTTAGACTTCGTGCTGGAAAAGTTCCTTTAAACGATCAAATTCCTGTGCGAACTCTTGAACTCGCTAGGCCAAAATAAGATACGTTCATGCAATAAGTCCATAATACATTATAATTCTAATGTAATTTACCTTCTTTTGAAGGAATGGCTCCAGCGCAATCTGCAGCGCAAGCCCCGGACGAAACGCAAGGCCAAGGAAGTAGTTCGGGTACTTCGGGAAGTTCAGAGAGCCAGCGAGCCGTGCCAAGCATCGATCCCGTCCAACGAATGTTGCAGATGTTGGAGGCAAACCAACAAAGGGACGAGGCTCGCTATGAACGGGCCGAGAAGCGGGCGGAAGAGAGTCAGCTCAAGTTTTAAGACAATATAGAAGCACGATTCTCAGTCCAACAGAAGCAGGTAGATACCCTGCAACAGATCGTTCAGACTTTGGCTTCCAACCATTCCACGGCAAGAGCGCCGACTCCGGTAGTACAGCCCGTGCTTGAAGTAGAGACGCCGCAAATTCCAAGGACGAGGGACGTGACTGCCTTCGACTTTGGCCACTTCAAGAAAGTCTGCAACACCCCATTCAACGGGACTGAGGACCCAGTCGTAGCTCTAGATTGGTTGGCCGAACTTGAAGATCACTTCGCTCTGCTAGAGGTCCCCGAAGAGAAGCGCGTCGCCTGCGCGCAACTACAGCTCCGCCTCAACGCACACGATTGGTGGGACGTGCATCGACGATCTCTCCAATTTGATCACGGAGAGGAGGCGATCTCGTGGACGACTTTTCGTGCCGCGTTCGAAGAGGAGTTCGTGCAGCTGAGGCAAGGCAGCATGACAGTTAAGGAGTACTCCGCCGAATTCAACCGACTCTCCAAATTCACTAGGGCCTATTTACCTGATGCAACGAGTCGAGCTAGAAGGTTTGAAGGTGGACTACGCCCTGCCATCCATTCGCACGTAGCCGTTCCTCAGTATCGTACGATGAGTGAAGTCATGAATCACGCCCTATCTCTCGAACCACTCTATCCTCACGTTCCTGCCGGCGCTGTGCATACCTACAATCACAAACGCCAAAGCAACGACAGAGAAAATACTGCTGCAAAGCGCCCTAACAACGGAGGGCACCAAAGAGGAAACCCAGGGCCATCGTGTAATTTCTGTAAAAAGCGTAGGCACACAGCCAACAATTGTCGCTTGAGACTTGGGTTATGCCTAGCGTGTGGACAATTAGGCCATGCCATTAATTCCTGTCCGAACCTTCCTGATCGTCGTCCCCAACGAAATGCCCCCTAACGGTAGGTTCTATCCTAAGTTTCGGGATAAAACTTCCAATTAGTTGGGTAGGATGTAGCGCCCCGTTCTCCCGGTGCGGAGATCGCGGCTAAGAAACACAAGACGGTATCGTTCGATCGGGATAGATTGAATTAAGAACTCGTCCTCGTTATGGATTTGTTTCTTCGGAATCGATTCCCATATTCAGTGGACTGCGCCCCAAGGATCGGCTTAGCGGCAGAGTCAGGAGGGACCTCTCCGATGCTATCTTTTATTGCCTTGATTTTCGATATCGCTTGTTGCTTTCGTGCTTTGAGTTGGTTTTGGAATTTGCTTATTTTCCTTTAACGGGTTCGATGGTTTTCATTATTTTCGTTCATTGACTTGCACTTCTATTCCGAGATTGGAAAGAGAGGAAGAAGTATTAATCGAGCTGTTCGTTTGTAGGTGAACGAGCAGTAGGCGGCTTGCGAGCGGAGTCGTGAAGCGCCTCTTTCCTTCTCCTTCCATCAATCTAAGTGAGTGGCTACCAACCCGATTAGCTAGCCCTGCTTCCAAGCTTCACTCCTTTGCCCCGATCAAACGATACCAAATAATAATAAAAGAAACCAAGATAAAAGATAATAGACTTGGTTATTATGCTTGTCAATCAAACCTGTGAACTGTTGCCTTATCGTATGCTTGTTCGTGCAAATGTTCTATGAATTATGCTAAGTATGACACACACCTTGTATTGTGCATAATTGTTCAGGAAGGCTATGCTAAATGAATCATGCATTACTGCTTGTCGTGCACTCGTGTTCTTGCAATCGTGTTGCCTCAACTGCATGAATTATTAACTTGTTAATCGTGTTCGATCATGGACAACTTGTGCACAAGGTATAGTTCTGCGGACGGTCGCTGGGGCACTGGCACCGATCCGATCCGGGCGGAACTCATGTATAGTCATTGTGTACGGGACAAGATGGCTTGCAATGCCTCGTGTACTATCATTGCATGCTATCCTTGTCTCGGACTAGTCCATTATGGCAACCATGCCAGTGATCATCGTGTATATTTAAACCTGTTGCATACTAACTTGTGTCTTCGTGGCAGGGAAGGCATGGTAAGTATTGTGCAGGTAATTCAGACGGTCAGGTAAAATCCACCTAACGGTGGCACGTTCATTTCAGTAAATTCTATATGCTGCTTACTTGTAAATGAACTAAGGCAAGATAGAAACCCACAAAATATGCATGCTTCACTAAACAACGTGTTGATTGGTATAGTCAGGCTAGCTCGCCTTCACCAGCATGTTTCGATATGCTGACCCTCGTTGAAACAGGTTCTCCGCACCAAGGCGAACCGAGCGAGGAGCCGAAGTCGTCTTCCCGATCCAGTCCAGCTGTTGGCGCATCTTCACCGCGCCCCTTGAAGCCTTTTGAAGTCCGAAGCTGCAACTCTTCATACACAAATGCAGCTCCATGGCAAAGCTA
Source organism: Iris macrosiphon (assembly GCA_036927795.1). Lineage (NCBI taxonomy): Eukaryota > Viridiplantae > Streptophyta > Magnoliopsida > Asparagales > Iridaceae > Iris > Iris macrosiphon. Next base: position 11,753,875 of record JAYESA010000009.1, read on the forward strand.
TCCTCCAGCCTGGAGGTCTTTATCGTTTTGAGTTTATAAAGGGATGTAATGTACAGGACTGCTATCTTATTTTGAGTCATCTCTTTTGTAAGCCGTTCGGCATATTACCTAACTCGTTCAAGAGTTTGTAATAGATGTTCATTATCAATAAAGAGTACTTTTCTATGTTTCAAATCTGTGTTTCAATTTATCTGCGTACTCTGAATATGTGCTTGCTATGGAGCAGGCAGTGGGGATACTCGATCGCAGTAAGAAGATTTTGAGGGGATAGACTATTCGACTGGTCCGGGTTGCATAGAAGCATCATTCGCCACACGAGTCTACCTGGGAGCACGAGGATTCCATTCGACAGCATTTTTCGCATTTATTTTAGGATCGAGGTACGAATTTACGTACTGCATTCGATTACCTTTTAACTTTTTAAATTCTCGTAACTCTCCTTCGTGCTTTAATTTAATTTCGGGGGCAAAATTCTTCTAAGTTGGGAAGGATGTAAACCCCCTCAAATTTATATTTTAGGTAGACTAGATAAAGTTAGAAATTTTGGTTTAGCACCAGGGTGGTTGAGGTTTAGAAATTAGGCTACGTTGACTGGTTCTTTAATTTAAATCCTAGGTGCACCCTACCATTGCTAGAATATTTGGAGCCCAACGGTAGCCCTTATTTTCCAACAAATTATTGTACTCTTGAACTGACAAGCCAACCTTGGCGCTGGACATTTCTGTCACTCACAAACACACTCTCTTGTGCTCTAATTTAATTGCACAACTTTCTAGTCCCAAAATTAATTCTTTAATCATATGTCGCGTACCTATGGCGTTGCCATTGATTTGGGGACACAAACTCAACCCATTTCGCTGAAATAATTAAAGGGACCAAGACTGACACCAAGCCTACACCGTTCATGACCTTTGTGTCACTCCTAATTGAGATCTCATGTGTCCCCATTTAATTTAAGAGCACATGACACTTTATTTAATTAAATTAGGGACACCAACTTAAACTAATCCCAACCTAACCCCAATTTAACCCAATACCCCTTTCATGAGGCACATGCAAAATTACAACACTCCATCAGCCTACAAAATAACAAACACTACTTTTCACACCTAATCCTCACCACTTTTCCTTCATGTGCAAATAATCAAAAGTTAAGGGGCTTAATAGCAAATAGGGTGCTAGGTGTCATCCCCTATTGGTTAAATCCAATGAAGAAACCCCTCCAACCTCACATGACCGATCATCTCTCTCTCTCTCTCTCTCTCTCTCTCTCTCTCTCTCTCCCCCCCCATTTGCTTGGTACAATTTTTCATGATGAATCAAGACCCTTGATTCAAATTGCTACTTCATCACCACCACACATCCCCCTATATTAACACCTCCTCACACCATTCCCAAAGTGGCCGGTCCTAATCCCTAGAGAAACCTAGGAACCCTCCCCCCTCTCTCTCCTCCCTCTTCCTTTTCATCCAGCCGAAACCTCCTTCTTCACTTCTCCTTCTTCTTCTTCTTCTTCACTTCTTCTTCTTCTTTATTTCTTTTTCTCCTTCTTCTTCACCTCCACACGCTGCCATCCTCGGACACCATCTGCTGCCAACGCTGCCACCACCCATTGCCATCTCCGGCCACCACCCGCTGCCAACGCCGCCACCAACCGCTGCACTGCACAAAACTGCCTCTGCCGCTGACAACTCCGACCAGCAGCACCACCACCTTCAACGCACGTTCACCCGCACCTTCACCACCTCGTCCACCTCGCACCACCACTACCACCCCCTCCACGGCCAGCACCACCATGACCACCACCTCCACGGCCAGCACCACCACGACAACCACCTCCAGCACCACCACCTCCACGACCAGCTTCACCACCCCAACGACCATCACCTCCAGCCATACCTCCTTCACTTAGCCGAGCAACACCTCTTTCACACAGCCGAGCAACCCCCCCACCTCGGTCGACACGTGCGCCGCCCCTGCGGTCGACGCCATCCCTAACTGAAGCCGCAGCATCGCCGCTGCCACCACTCGCTGCCACTGGGGTAACTCCTCACCCTTCTCTTTTGTGTAGTTATGTTGCTTGTGCTAGGGAGAACCTAGTTAGGGTTAAGGTTCATTAATACTTCACATGCATATTTTTATGGTAAATATTAAGGTTAGACACATATGTGAAATTGTGTTATAATATTATAATTACGGTTATTTATTGGGAGCTTGATAATTTATGACTAATTTATTTGAGGATGAATAAATTGGACGTACATAATAACGTCTGTGAATACAAGGATGGTATGGTTGAGGATGAGCATAACTTGAACGACTGAAATCACAGTGATAAATATCAGGGGATTGAAGATTTTGTTTGATGACGTTATACTGATTGTTGATCGTATTTGATACAACGTTACTTTAATCAACTTGGGTCAACCCTCTAGTTAGTCTCTATGCGAGCTATATGTAACTAAGACAGAAGCCTATACTAGACGTGTGTCACCTCTTATTTTAGAATAGCATCGTGATAATTTATTGATTAATTTTATATATCGTCTCTAGGTACTTAGGAATCTGCGGACTTGGACGTTGTACCGGAGCCCCGACTTCAGCATCCGGATCCAGGCAAGTCTACTTTGTCATCCTGTATCTCAATTTCCAGATTACTATTTATTTTATTCTATGCATTGTGCGCGCTTTGGATCAAAATCGTTACTTAGCATCTGGGTCGTAACCGGGTGCAAACATTCGTTGATAACGTCTGGTATCGATTGATAGATGTTCGCGATACCTTGATGTACCTACTTGGTTACATCGGAACCCTAGGACACATTCAGACAGCGGTGTCGTGTCAGACTTCCTGTATCCTGATACTGTCAGCATGACTGGAATCTGGGATGACTTTAGGGTCGTGATTGTTGATAGTTACTTCAGTATGACGAGACTGTTAGATAGAGGTCCAGGTTCAACGAACACTCCTTGACCGCTTTGTGACTGAGAAGGGATCAACGGTAAAGGATGGAAGGTGTCACGCCCCAGTTCCAAAAATATACGGAACTAGGCCACGTGGCACTGGCCAGCTGACACGTCAATAAGGGATCACCTAATTTAATGGACCCAAAGTGATGTGCTACGCTGTCCTAAATACTACAAGTCTAAATACAGGTAAATCTATCTCATCCACAAAAATATCAAGAAAAGTGCTGAATATATAGGTGCTGAGTCTGAAATGTCATATACAAATCAGATAAAGTCAAGTGGGAACAAATCTACTACATAAAGATAAGCAGAAAGTGAAATAAGATAAACTAGTGCATCGTCCTCAAAATATATAGCTCCAACTCCAGATGTACTCAGGCAGACTCTGATGGCATCTCCTCTAACTCCATCTCAAGGGCATGTCCAGACTCCTGTCCAGGTCCAGGTACTGTGGGGTGGAATGTCTCGGCTAAACCTGGCAGGGAACCAGGTCCTCAGAGGGACGTAACAAGATACAGAAAAATAACATGCCATGTATATAAATACTGAATAAATAAATACAGGGTGCTAACCAGCTAAGTGAATGCAAATTGAGATAACCTAGTACGTATGGAAAAGTGTGGCTAGACATATGCTGACGTAATTCACCAATCTGTAGTGACTGACTAGTATATGCCACATATGCCCCCGTTCAAGGGCACTATACAATTTTCCATCTACGATGAGTATGGTCACATGAATATATATATAACATCCGTATCACTCCGTCGAGTGCGGCACATGATAAAGAGGTGGGTGTCCCATACGTATTTTAGTCGTTCTCCCCGCCCAATGTAACGAATGTCAAGTCGTAACCTTCATGATTTTAAGCTAAGCCGTGATGCACGTCGTACGTACTGGTAGCTAATCAACTACGTAAACTTGCATCCCAAAATAAAGTGCAACCTTGTTGCGTGTACCCGTGATAGGGTCTAAGAGGATATTAGAATACCCTCACAGTTGATGGTAAGTCTGTATAGACTAAGTTAATTACACTACGTGTCAACGTACTTGTTGACGTACCCGAGGCAGTCCCAGATACATACTGTTATATGTAAATTTACTACAATGAACATTCAACAGTTAATAATTAAACAGTATAAACTTGGCAAGGTATACTTGCCTACTCCCTGATAGTGTTGGAAACCTGTTCTCAAATTCAGGTTTGAGGGTGCTGGTGACAGGGGGTCACTGGCTGTGCTGGAGTTGGATTCTGTTAAAACATACATGTTTGTGATTATCAGGGTATAATAAAAGTATATACATACTTAGGTATAATATATATATATAGGATACACACATATATATATATATAGTATTTATATATATATAGATATAATATATAGTAGTAGTATATATTTAGTATATATATAAAGCAAAGAAAATGCACGAATGTAAATATATATATTAGCAGGGTATAACCACTGTTTTAATATAACATTATCAGGGTGTATCCACTGATATATATATAATAATATAATATTATCAGGATATATCCACTGATATATATATAATAATATAATATTATCAGGGTATATCCACTAATATAAATAAAATGAAATGACAGGGCAGAATGTAAATATATATATTTATATCTGTGTACTGTATTTATACAGTACTATATAATATATTATATATATATAGATAATAAATGAAATGACAGTGCATGAAAAATAAATTTACATATATATTATAGGCTGTATTATCCAGCTCAATATTTATTAATAATAATATAATAATATATTATATATATAGATAATAAATGAAATGACAGTGCAGGAAAAATAAATTTACATATATATTATAGGCTGTATTATCCAGCTCAATATTTAATAATAATATAATAATATATTACATATATAGATAATACATTATATATTCATAGATATATATATATATATATATATATATATATATATATATATATATATATATATATATATATATATATATATATATATTACAGGAATGAAAATGCAGAAATGTAAATGTGTATAAATATTGTATATATAATATAAATAGCAGTGTATATATAACTCTGATATATATATAATTATATATATAAGTAATATAATACATATAATACATTTATATATATATAGATATATATATATATATATATATATATATATATATATATATATATATATATATATATATATATATATTAATTATACATAGATATAGATACATATATACATATACATATACATATATATATATATATATATATATATATATATATATATATATATATATATATATATAATAAAAATGAAATAAATGCATATTAAATAATGAAAATGCATAATAAATATATATATTATGTATATATATTTAATGTAAATATAATATATACAATATATATATAAATATATATATATATTAATTATACATAGATATACATACATATATACATATATATATATATATATATATATATATATATATATATATATATATATATATATATATATATAATAAAAATGAAATAAATGCATATTAAATAATGAAAATGCATAATAAATATATATATTCTGTATATATATTTAATGTAAATATAATATATACAATATATATATAAATATATAATACATTAAATATATAATATATATATATATATATATATATATATATATATATATATATATATATATATATATATATATATTAGATACACATTAAATATATAATAGAATATATATACAGTATAATTTACTGTATATATACAGTAATATAAATATATAATATATATATATAAATATATATTAATATATATAAATATATAGATATATATACCTATATATATACATATATACATACATTAATACATATATACGTATATACGTATTTAAAATTGGGAGGGTATACCTGTCAGTCAGGGGCCCACTGGGCTTGCCGTCGGCGGAAGCACGGCGGCGGCGGAGGCGGTGGCTGGCCGTGGCGGTGGCTGTAACGGCAGCTGCTGTCAACAGCAGCTACAGCAGTGGCGGCTTGCAGCAGCTGCAGCGCCGCGTGCGATGGCGGGGGCGGCGGTGCAGGCGGTCAGGGAGGGGGAGGGGCTCGGGACGAAGAGGTCTGGGGTGGTGGCGGAGGTCTGAGGCTGCCGGAGGGGCGGTGGGGGACTGTCGGAGTGGAGGAAGGAAGTTGCTGAGCGGTGAGGGAGGAGGCTTGCGGGAGAGCTGCCGGCGGAGAAGGGCGTCGTAGGGCGGTGGGAGTTGGTCGGGACGGTGGAG
>JAYESA010000009.1:11760219-11834476 GCA_036927795.1 Iris macrosiphon
GTGAGAGTTAATTTTTTTTTACGGAGTTGTTTTTTTTTTTTACGGAGTTGTTTTTTTTAACGAAAAAGCATAAAACGTCCTTCTGAATGACGTTCTGATGCTATTTTAAAACTTGAATGTTCTGAGTGTATTTTTTTATATTTTCGTTGTTCTGAACGAAATTTTTCGTTTTCAAAATTGTTATAAGTCACGATTGATTAATGGCACATTTGACATGCCAAAATTAAAATTAAAATTTATTCATATTAAAATAATTTAGATAATTAAATTTTTTAATTGAAATTTGACAGTAGTAACTGTCATATTAGATATTAAATAATTTTAATTAACATATTACGTCAACTGTCAGATGCAACATAAAAGAAAATAGTTTTGAGGCAAAAATCTAACATTGCTCTTTCATTATACCAGTGCATGGTCCTATCTTCTAAAGCTATTGGTGGGTCCCAACTAAGTATGTCTAGAAGAATATTATGGCTATCGAATATTATTACTGGTTTTATAAATGACGTGAAATCACGCAATTGCTTTAGTTTTTTTTTTTATATATATACTTACATGATAAAATTATTTTAAAATAATATAAAATATTTTAAAATAAGTTTATTCTTGATAAGCATTTATTGGAGTTGAAAGTCTACGAATATTAGTGGTCAGTGAAAAGTAGGGATGGCAACAGGACGGGTCAAATTGGGGACAATATCATATTTCCATCTCCGTCTTCTAATAATGTTCGAATCTCCGTTCTCATCGCCGTTCCTAGTCGGGTTTAATTTTTTTATCTACATTTCCGTCCAAGTTTAACAATGCACTCTCCGTTTTTGTTCCCGTTTCGTTAACATTTTTGGGACCGGATTTTTCGTTCCCGTCTCATGTCCTGTAAATAATTTTTCCTGTATATTGTTAAAACTTTTCTCATTAAAAAAAAAAATACAAGACATGTTAATAAAATATAATTTTCATAAAAAACATATTCTATTAGATAGTGCATGAACTAATACCAATGCGTTGCACGTATGGGTATTAATAATCTGGGTCGAAGATTTATCGGGGTGACGAGTACTATACTCATATCCGGTTCCGAATTTGATCGAATAATTTTTTTTAATCTCCGTCCTCATTCCCGTTTTAAATCTTCAAACACGTGAGAAAAAAAAATAATGTTCCCATCGAGTTCGGAAAAAAAATGCCTTCCCTAGTGAAAAGTTGTGTAATTTATACATTTTATTTCTAGGTAATTTAAATATATTTTGATATATATGGGATTAGATAATATATTTTTTAAATATAAAAGTTGTATTTAAAACCTAATAAATTTCCTATAGGATATACAATGGTGTTCCTATGGTTCGTATCCAATAAGAAATATGGGTCAGATGCTTTGCTATGTTGGTAACATTTGAATATTTTACTATATAATTTTGTTTGATAAGAAATATTTGAATGTTTTGATCAAAGTAAAGACATTCTTATAAACACAACAAGAAGAAGGAGAAAAAACAAATCATCTCAACTTTATTCTTGGATCATTTAAGATGGTGATTTAATTATTAGAACGAAATCTTCGTATCGACCGCCATAAGAGAATAAATAGTAGTAGTGCATCATTTTTGTTCTCGTAGCATCAAACTATCAAACTGCATTCATACTCCAACTCTTGTCCTTAGGTACATAGCACAGCCTGTGCTATAATAGTATACTTAGTATAAATGTACGTACATTACATCTCAGTATCTAACTACTTGTAGTAGAATAAATTTTTTTTGTATTAGAATAGATATGTAAGGACATTTTTGAACAAAAATTTCATGGTGAAGCGTAATTCTTAACATTATGTAGCAGAATAGATTATTGGACTATTTGATAATACCTCCTCTTAGATTATATATATTGATATTACCTTCCTGCTAGATTAAAAATTAAAAATACCTTCCTGAAAGTGTCGTTAAAAACCTGAAAGTGTCGTTAAAGAGATCATAACGACACTTTTAGGAAGATATTCTAAACTTTTAATAATATATAATCTAAGAGGGGGTATTATTAATATACCTAATCTAAGAGGGAGGACCAATTCAAATATTTGTTCATGTAAAGCTAAATTATTTTAAATATATAATATATATTTTATTTTTAAATGTTTATTGTTGGATCTTATTTTTATCCGGTTGTGTGATCAAGTTTGATACCGATATAAAATAAGTTGTATAGAAAGATTAGTGCCACTTAGAAAAAAATTAGAAGTACAAAAAATAGATAATTGGTTGTAATATCTCATGGATTAACTCCAATTCAAATCATATTGCATTCCATAACTTATGCCATGCAAAATAGCATAATCTCTACTTTTTATAAAAAAAATTAAGAACAGATCAAAATGAGTGGTCTAAGCTGTATATATATATTCTCACGTAATTAAAAATATAAATAAATTCTAACTAATTATTTAATTAATTATCTAATATTATTTAATTATAATGAAATATTTTTAATGTAAGTGGTTAAGATGTGAGATTTTTTTTTTTTTTTTATATGGATTTGAATCCACGAGACAGCGGTGCATCTAAATTCTAATTTTAAAAATTACCAAATTTTTTTGACATTATATGTGTGTGTATTTGTTACTAGTAGGTGCAATGTCTAAGCAAATGCATCCATGTTCTTAGCAAATTTTTTTCTCCTTTCTAAAAGTAACATATATACTTGAACGGCCGTATGGAAGGCAGATGGCGGAGGCAGATTAGATGAACACTAAAACGGGAAATAGAAGAAAGAAAGAAACAAATTAATTATTTTAGAACTTGGTACGTACATATTTAAATATTTTAATTAGTTAAATACTAAAATAGATCATATTAAGATTATTATTGTCTACTCATTTATTCTTTTTTTATTAGAGCTTTTTATTTTGTAATGAATTTTAGCTCTAGTAATAAAAAAAATTTTTAGCTTGTTTCTACTGTTGGAATCGATGTGTAACTCTAACCGAAGTTGACCTATGGATTGTTATATTGGACTGGGTCCATGGACCATATACCTTTAAAAAAAAACATTATTTAAAGCCTAAACTAATTCCAATTATAGTCGAACTCACTCTTGAAGTCAATTTGTATAGTTGCCCTCCAATATTAAATCTGATTTGCCTTTCTGTGAATGTCTGACAGAATCTGTCTCGAACTAATTGGAGCAATCCAAGACAGTCTCATAAGTTGGGCTCTAATATCACTTGTGATATTGGATTGGATCCATATATCTTAAAAGAAAATTCTCAACAGAAAACGAGATACAATCCAACATGCACATACCATATATTTTTTGAAATAAATACAGTAATCTTCTTATGTTTCATGGGTAATACCTGAACTAACCTTATTTTGAAAATAATTACACGAACCACCCCTCTATTTTATGTTTTATTTTTAAAATCGGAATAATTAGTGTTATAACTCTTTATAAAAAAGTAGAAAACATAGTTCGTGTAATTAGTTTCAAAATAAAAATAATTAGTATAATAAGTATAAAATATACGAATAGTCAAATATAAATTGTCCTAATTTTTGGGTTACTTTGTATAATGGTACTAGATTTATGACCTAATTAAACTTTGGGTACTGGATTCGTCCGTTTTAGACTTTGAGTACTCGAATTTTTTTAGTGACACATTTTAGTGACGAAATTGGACTTTCATGATGAAATAAGGCTTTTAATGACGAATGTTCGTCACTAAAATGTGTCACTAAAAAATTCGAATATCAAAAGTCTAAAACGGACAAATTTAGTATCCAAAATCTAATTAAATTTACCCTTATACAAAATAATCCTATATTTTTTCTTGCCACTGGAAGTAGTGTTAGATTTTGCCCTACAAAAAGATCCAAGGGATTCATGATTCACATTCTTTGTAACTTGAGTTAATTGTCGAAATGGTACATGAGAAATGTAGTGATCGTCAATTTGGCGATTGAATTTTTTTTTGTCGAAATAGTGCATGAGCTTTGTATTTTTGCTCAAGTAGTGTCTGAAGTAAATTTTGTTGGTATTTTTGGATAAAAATCGATAAAAATAGACATGTGATGGTCACGTGCCATATTTTTAATAATTATTTTGTTAAGTTTTTGGTTTTGGACTATTATTTTTAACTATTTGCATCCAAACAGTTTTTTTCGAACACTAATATTCTTCTGAAAATAATAGTAAAAAAAAAAAAACTTGACAAAAGAACTATTAAAAATATGACACGTGATTATCACATGTTCATTTTTATCAATTATTATCAAAAAATATCAATAAAATTTACTTCAGACATTAATTAAAAAAATACAAATCTCATGTACGGTTTAGACAAAAAATAAAAATTCAATCGCCAAAATGACAAATCTCATGTACTATTTCGACAATTAACTCTACAAATGAGAAATCTGGCTTAAAAACATAAGCAGCTTGCAATCTCAAAACACTTTTTTTTTTTTTTTTTTTAATTCGCACAATAATCTCATAACATATGCTACGATTAATTAACTCACAAACAGAGAGGAAAAATTTCATAGCAATGGAATTTGCGTGAAAGTCGCACAAAAAACATAAAAATGTTATGCTACGACTACAACCAAAAGTCTATAATTTTCTTACAACTCTCACGCAGAGTCTATGTGACGACTGTTCATTATAGGAGGAGGGAGAGATGGAATCCAGTAACTATTTGAATTATCGTTACGTGATCGAAATTCTGCGTGGTAGTCATTCATTGGAAGAGTGATAGAACCAGTCGTAACAGGCGGATGAGAGAATTGTAAGAAGAATGTAAGCATTTGGTAGTAAACTTAGCATTATTGAACAGAAAATGATAATTGCTAGGACTAATTAGTCAACGAAGGACATGCAGTTGTCAGAGATGTTAAGTTTCTAGAAAGACGACACTTTCGATGATCGGTGACCGTTTAGCTTGACCGGGACCGAAGTGAGCCGTGGGTGACCGTCCACTTAATGATCACCGGAAAGTCAACAGCTTCTCTCTCCACTTCCAATTCGAGAATTTACTTGTTCCTTAGTAAGCATCATCTTCGATTCCTTTTATAGTTTCAGAATTTTCAATTCAATTTTAAATTTATTTTGTAGAATAATAAATTTTATTATTAGTCTTAATTTTTATATTTTTCGATTACATAAGTCCATGGGAGCTATAAATTAGATCTTTAAAATTTTAAATTTTAAATTTTATATTAATTAGAAATTAATTTTGTAAAATATTAAGTCCTAATTTAGAGTCTAATTTTCTAGATTTTAAATTTTAAATTTATTTCTGTATATTAATTTTTGATCACACAATATTTTAAATCGGAGCCCAATTTATTATTTTCTACAACTTTTATACAAATCTAACTCATCTAATGATTCTATAGTCGGAAGATTGTTTAGAAAAAAAATTTAGTAAGCGCTGACATCAGCCCACCCCGTTTCCTACTCATTGCATTCAAATGGTTGATATTATTGATTATAAGTTTGTGATATTTCTTGGAAACTTCTTGCTTCTTGCTCTGCAAGTAGTTTTAAATTTAATTACTCTTTTAATATTTTTCTTTTTACACATGTTAGACCATTTTATCGTGTTACACATGTTTCCATATATGTTTATAAATAGTATATATATACACGTATATTGTACGTATTTTATAGATTATTATTTAAAAAATTAAAAATTAGTTGCTATAATTATTCTAATATTTATTAATACTATTTAAAAATACCAAAAGACAACTGATTAATTATTATATTAGTATCATATTATTATATATATTATTTTAAAACTATTTAAGAATTTCAAAGAACAACTTCCATAATAATCTTGTTGTTCTTTTTAACTTTAATAAATAATTTAAATTAGTACATAGATGCGAGGGTATATTTGGAATAAAAAGTTCACGATGAAGTTCATTTTTTCTTTTATATATATATATATATATATATATATATATATATATATATATATATATATATATATATATAACAATTTAGAGTTCAAACAAATTTCAAAGATCAATTGTTTAACATTCTTTTGGACCGATTTTAACTTATTGATTAAATTTAATTTGATTAAAATGTTAGATTTTCGTATAGATATAAACATGTATTAGTATCATTTTAAAATAAATATGGATATGTATTATTTAAATATACTACTATTCTCACTCCACTACGAGAAGTGGAGTACAAACAATTAGCTTTTTTAAATTTTTTTTTATTTAATATAAACAAATGTGGGTCAGACGATCAATCGTATGAATTCTATGGATTAAAATTTAAAAGTCTGTGTGATACTTCTTGCAAGCTTCTCAATTTGCAGGCTTCATCATGTTGCCTAATATGATTAGAACGTTTCTAGATTTAGTATACGTTTTTTTAATTGCCAACTGCCATATATTCAGTAGACCCTTTTTTTTTTTCTCGCTTCATGGATAGGAAGCTCTTTCTAACCTCATAGAACTCACATTATTGACCAGAAAATGTCTGACTTAATTATCATTCAAACAATTCTAGAACTTCTACATAATGGCACACGTCAAGCTCAAGTTATTCCACAGGAAAAATTGAATTTATGACACAAGTGATTGTTCTTTAATATGTCAGTCGCAAACATTCACATTGCTGTGATTCAACGAGACTTGACCATGGTTAAAATTAAGCAAAAAATGTAATCACCAAAAAAAGATTTCACAATATTTAAGAATTTTAAAGTGGGTTATTAAAATTATTCTTAATTTATAAGAAAAGTTCTAAATTTTATTTTCAAAAACTCTAATAAAATAAAAATAGTTTTGATAATCCACATAAAATTCGGAAATATTGTAAAAACTTCTTTAACAAATACAATTTCCAAAATAAATCCGATCATCTCATCTATCAAATCATTACTTTCTATCATTAATAAAATTTTCCAATATATCAAAATAGATTATTATTATTGTTATTCGACTCAAGATGTTTCCACATAATTATCAAATCCATCAAGTCAAGGATGTCGTTCTTAAGATGTGCTAGTTTACCGAACTCGAGTGACTTTTGTGGTTACCGATGAGAGGTATAAAATTTCGGCTGGATGACAGAATGTCAGTGGATCGAGCCACGGAAACGTATTATTCATTTTATTTATAAATAATAAAAGTTAGAGGACTGTGGGTCCAAAGACATGCAATACAGTGTGCAAAAAAAATTCAACGTTACATACGTTATGCCGGAAAGTAAAAAAATAAAAAATGTGCTAGTGTCACGCCCCAGTACCAAAATGCCGAGGGACTGAGCACGTGAGCAATGGCCAGCAGCACGCACCGATGGACAACCCAATTAAATGGATCCATCAGGGCATGCTTAAGCTGTAGTCTAACAGGAATTAGAGCAGTTATTACAAGTCAAGGGTTATTCTAATCTCATCCACAACAGATAATCACAGATTAAAAGACAGAGTAATGCAATAGAAATAACTGTCAAATCTCAATAAACTCCTCGAGGAACAATCCGAGAATATGTCTGGTACAACAATGCAAATAGACAGGAAATGATCAACTGGAAATAGAAATAACTGACTACATACGGCCAATGCTCAGGAGAAGTCCTCTGGTACGATCTCGGCCTCAGGTCCTGGTACAGCTCCTGGAAATGCTCCTGTACGGGGTGTCTCTGGATGGAACTCCTCAGCTATACCTGGGGACATCATCCATTCCAGGTCCTCAGCGGACATAACAAGGTACAGAAAATACAAGCCAAAATAAATACAGTGCAGGAATTAAATAAGCAATAGGGCAAACTATGTAACCAGCTAAGTGAGATGCAACATGAGAGCAGTACAAGAACTCAGGCTGAAACTACTACAAGCTCTGTGTCGGGGAGCCGGTAGCAGTGATATCATGTAGTTGTCTAGCTCTTAGTGAGACTAAGACGCCGGCATAATATAAAATCAACCTGTAGCCTGTGTGACTCTCCCCACCCAATGTAATCACGCATATCATGACCATAACGTCTCATGTCCATGTCAGCGGGATTATAACTAATGCAGCAAGTCATAATGTCTATAAAATATCATTGTCAAGTCCTGTATCCTATACAGAATCACCATGAATGTCTCAGGAAGACTCTGTCTCATGAATAGTGTCAAGTGTCCTGGGTTCTGGAGTACTTGAGAAGACAAGTACGAGAATTATCGGGTCTCGAAATCCATCTCTATGTGACGTTACACAACTCCGCGTACGGAGTTGGCACCCGACTATGATCGGACACTAAGCACGTCACCCGTTTCCTAGGTTAAGCAGTTTGGAACAAGTTACATTTAATGAAATCAAGTAAGCTACTATGTCAAGAATTACTGAGATTTGGCAAGCTTTACTTGCCCACTAATGTATAAACAAGCCAAGGAAAATAAGTAGCAAGCTGCAGAGTTTGGCAAGGTACACTTGCCTGTGGTTCCGGCTCTGATTTCGGTTCTGACTTCAGTTGGATTTGCAGGCGGTACTCCGGTTGCTGAAACAAACATCACCATCAGATTCAGAAAATATCAATCAGCTAGAAACGTCTGTCCTTGGGTCCAATTCGTAGACAAGGGCAGAAACGGCAGTTTCGGGCCAAAACGGGGTCCACCGGTGGGCCCGCTTTGCACCGAAAAATGTGTCAGGGTCAACGGTCTCCAAATTCACCAAACTTAGTGTCAACAGGTCAGGAACGCTGATACGAACCCAACGGAACTTTCAGAATTGAATTCCGATGAGCCGATCATAAAATCGCCCGTCGAGCGGGGCCTGTGGGGCCCACGACACGCGATTTCGTCAACGTTCTCAGAATCGAACCAAACTTGACCCACAGGACCAGCGTATCGCTACGAGTCCGATGGCGCAAGTTTCGTCTCGATCCGACGTGTGTGCACGAAGTTAGGTCGAATTGCAGAAAAGGCGGATACGGGACGATGTCCGCGGATACGCGTTGATTCCGGTGTGCACGCACACCCGAATCAGCTTCCGCGAAAACCCACACGTCCGTATCGACGAGGCGCACGTATCTGTGAAAACCGCGCACGACCAAGTCGTCCCGTTTGGCGGGGCGTACTCAGTTCCGGGGTGAAACAGGGTCTGGGTTTTTCCTGTTTTTGGATCGCGGTGTGCGATCACCACAGGACGCGATGCCCCGAACAGTTTGTCCGGACACTGAGAGGGTCATACAGGCTTCGCAACGCAATTTGCGAAATCGAAAACGGAGCTACGAGCAAAAAGATACACGCACCTGAAGAGGACCCGGAAACCGGGGTCGAACCGTGTCCGACTCGTGTCGGACACAGGAACCAAATTAGGGTTAGGGTTTTGGGATACTGCCGGCGGCGGGGACGGCGGAGACGGCGGCTGGGCGGCCGGGGGCGGCGCTCTGCGGCCAGGCGGAGGCGGCGCGGCGGGCTTGGGGGCACGCGGCGGCCGGAGGGCGGCTCTGCGGCTGCCCGAGCTGCTGCTGCTGCCGCTGCTGCGTGCTACGGCCGCCGGGGCTCGACGGTGAGGGAAGGAGAGAGGAGGGAGGAGCCGGGTGGTCGTCGGCGAGGGCGGGCGGCGTCGAGGCGGTGGGGAGCGGCTGACGGCGGAGGATCTGAGGCGGTGGGGGCTCGTCGGGGAGGGTTTATATAGGGGAACGGGGCGGTGGCGCGGGGCCGGGGAAGGCGGGCGAGGGGGTGGACGTGGCCGACGTGGCCGGCGGCCCGGGCGGAGCGGGCGGAGCGCCGGCGGGTGCGGCGGCAGACGCGGGGGCGCGCGGGAGTCGTGGGAGAGTGGGAGAGGGCCGGGTCGGGTTTGCGGGTCGGGCGGCGGATCCGATCCGATCCGACCCGACCCGCTGGGCAGGGTTCGGGTTGGGCTGGGCCGGGCCGGCCCAACGGGCCGCGGGCCGAAAATAAAAATAAAATTAATAATAATTAAAACAGTAAATTAATTAATTAAATAAATAGTTTTTAGGCATTTAAAAAATAGGTCCGGGGTCCGATAAATTCCAGAAAAATTGTCCTAAGTCCAGTTTTTCATTTTACATCCAAAAATATTATTTTTATAATATTTTAATACTGTTTAATATCAATTAAAAATCATTGAATAATTAAAACCCAGTTTTTAAATTACAGAAAAATTCCAGAAAATTCCAGAAAAATTGTGAAAAATCCAGTTTTTAAAATTTTAAAAATTCAGGGGGTTTACAATCTACCCCCCTTAAGAGGATTGCGTCCTCGCAATCAAAGAATAACCGGTCAGCAGAGATGACACGGTCGCAGGTATCGTTTGAAAGCACATCCCAAGGGACTTCAGGGAAATACCGTTTCCCTAAAAATTGAAAGTTTACACTTTCCAGGAAAATCTAGTTAAATCTATAACTTTTATGAAAACCAGGTTATTATTAACAAGTTACAAATTTCTAGGTTGGGGCTGAGGTCACGAACCAAGAGGCACGAGCTACACAAGTCTAGAAACGGATAACTACGAATCACTTACTCGCATCGGCTATTCCACGAGTCTGCGCGTTCTCCACTGTCATCGCCAGGGCTTTCGCGTCCTTGCAGTCGATTCTTCTGCTGTTGAGCCTGCTGGAAGAGTAGTTCCTGGGGTATCAAGGGTGGCCTCGGCTGATACCCTGCTGGAGTTGGTGGTAGGACTCCTTGAACTTCCGTTTGTGGTGCTCCCAAGGTTGGACAGGTTGGCCTCGGTATTGGTAACGCTTGCTGGTTACACTTTGGTGCTCTGTCCCGATGCTCAGGGCATTCCTTCAATAAATGTTGATTGGATCCGCAGACTATACATAATCTCTTCTTTCGTCTGCATTCGTCCTCGGTGTGGCCTCGCTTGCGACAATATGGACAGACAGGTATTGCCGATGGAGATGCTTCTGGTGGCGGGTGTACGTGAGGTCTTTTTGCAACTTCTTCCTGTGGTGCTGAAGTGGAAGTCCGTTTCAGACTAGTCTCTCTCCTGATGACGCGCTCAATGCGTCGCGCTGCAGCAAGGACGTCAGAGTACGAGGTAGGCGCAACGGATCCAATTAATTTCTGTAGCTCAATGTTTAGTCCGTCGAAGAATTTCTCAGCCTTCTCTTCTTCTGTCGGGATCAACGTTGGAGCGAAGCGACTTAGACGAATGAACTCAGCATTGTACTCTTCCACCGTCTTAGTATCCTGAGTGAGGTGATTGAACTTGTCCCGAAGTTCTGATCGAGCGATGGCTGGAATGTACATCTCCTGAAAGAGTCTAGAAAACTCTTCCCAGGTGACTCGGTCTGGTCCGAGCCGTGCTTCCTCAGATAGCCACCAGTGATGTGCATTGTCCGTCAACTGCATTCTTACTGCAGTCATCCAACGTTCCTTTAGGAGTTCAGCTGCTTCTAATTAATGTTGAGTGTTGGTGAGCCACTCATGAACTTCAGTGGGCTCTTCTTTGCCTGAGAATGTACGAGGCTTCAGCTGGCGAAAATCAGAAATAGAGCCCGTCGTTGTCCTTCGTGCTGGTAGATCTGCCTGCTCTAGTGCGGTTACTAGGCTGCGACTGAAAGCCTCTTGTTGTGCTTGCATTATTGCACAGACCATTTGAACCATCTGCTGTCCGTCCATGGCCTGCCCTGGTGGAATTACGGGCATTGATGGAGTAACTGACGTCGTTGGTGGAATGTCATCTTGCTGAATTCTCGGGGCATGTTGTTGAGCTGACTGTCCTCCATCCACTGGTGTTACTTCGTCTTCGTTGGTTACCTCAGCATCTCGTGGTGACGTTATGGGAGTCTCGTCGTTTGCTCGTGAATCCATAACCCTGCAACCAAAATAAATAATAAGAGGCGCACAGGAATCAAGGCAGGATGCAAGTCAAGGAATTAATTCGATATGGATATCAAGAACGTTTCAAGCAAGTGGATGAGATCCTAAAAACTTATCCTATCTTATTTGCAGGCCTGTTCGGTCCCTGAGTTGAAACCGAACAAATTAGTCGTAGACCTGCATGGGCCACCACAAAAACCATGTCACGCCCCAGTCCCAAAATGCCGAGGGACTGAGCACGTGAGCAATGGCCAGCAGCACGCACCGATGGACAACCCAATTAAATGGATCCATCAGGGCATGCTTAAGCTGTAGTCTAACAGGAATTAGAGCAGTTATTACAAGTCAAGGGTTATTCTAATCTCATCCACAACAGATAATCACAGATTAAAAGACAGAGTAATGCAATAGAAATAACTGTCAAATCTCAATAAACTCCTCGAGGAACAATCCGAGAATATGTCTGGTACAACAATGCAAATAGACAGGAAATGATCAACTGGAAATAGAAATAACTGACTACATACGGCCAATGCTCAGGAGAAGTCCTCTGGTACGATCTCGGCCTCAGGTCCTGGTACAGCTCCTGGAAATGCTCCTGTACGGGGTGTCTCTGGATGGAACTCCTCGGCTATACCTGGGGACATCATCCATTCCAGGTCCTCAGGGGACATAACAAGGTACAGAAAATACAAGCCAAAATAAATGCAGTGCAGGAATTAAATAAGCAATAGGGCAAACTATGTAACCAGCTAAGTGAGATGCAACATGAGAGCAGTACAAGAACTCAGGCTGAAACTACTACAAGCTCTGTGTCGGGGAGCCGGTAGCAGTGATATCATGTAGTTGTCTAGCTCTTAGTGAGACTAAGACGCCGGCATAATATAAAATCAACCTGTAGCCTGTGTGACTCTCCCCACCCAATGTAATCATGCATATCATGACCATAACGTCTCATGTCCATGTCAGCGGGATTATAACTAATGCAGCAAGTCATAATGTCTATAAAATATCATTGTCAAGTCCTGTATCCTATACAGAATCACCATGAATGTCTCAGGAAGACTCTGTCTCATGAATAGTGTCAAGTGTCCTGGGTTCTGGAGTACTTGAGAAGACAAGTACGAGAATTATCGGGTCTCGAAATCCATCTCTATGTGACGTTACACAACTCCGCGTACGGAGTTGGCACCCGACTATGATCGGACACTAAGCACGTCACCCGTTTCCTAGGTTAAGCAGTTTGGAACAAGTTACATTTAATGAAATCAAGTAAGCTACTATGTCAAGAATTACTGAGATTTGGCAAGCTTTACTTGCCCACTAATGTATAAACAAGCCAAGAAAAATAAGTAGCAAGCTGCAGAGTTTGGCAAGGTACACTTGCCTGTGGTTCCGGCTCTGATTTCGGTTCAGACTTCAGTTGGATTTGCAGGCGGTACTCCGGTTGCTGAAACAAATATCACCATCAGATTCAGAAAATATCAATCAGCTAGAAACGCCTGTTCTTGGGTCCAATTCGGAGACAAGGGCAGAAACGGCAGTTTCGGGCCAAAACGGGGTCCACCGGTGGGCCCGCTTTGCACCGAAAAATGTGTCAGGGTCAACGGTCTCCAAATTCACCAAACTTAGTGTCAACAGGTCAGGAACGCTGATACGAACCCAACGGAACTTTCAGAATTGAATTCCGATGAGCCGATCATAAAATCGCCCGTCGAGCGGGACCTGTGGGGCCCACGACACGCGATTTCGTCAACGTTCTCAGAATCGAACCAAACTTGACCCACAGGACCAGCGTATCGCTACGAGTCCGATGGCGCAAGTTTCGTCTCGATCCGACGTGTGTGCACGAAGTTAGGTCGAATTGCAGAAAAGGCGGATACGGGGCGATGTCCGCGGATACGCGTTGATTCCGGTGTGCACGCACACCCGAATCAGCTTCCGCGAAAACTCACACGTCCGTATCGACGAGGCGCACGTATCTGTGAAGACCGCGCACGACCAAGTCGTCCCGTTTGGCGGGGCGTACTCAGTTCCGGGGTAAAACAGGGTCTGGGTTTTTCCTGTTTTTGGATCGCGGTGTGCGATCACCACAGGACGCGATGCCCCGAACAGTTTGTCCGGACACCGAGAGGGTCATACAGGCTTCGCAACGCAATTTGCGGAATCGAAAACGGAGCTACGAGCAAAAAGATACACGCACCTGAAGAGGACCCGGAAACCGGGGTCGAACCGTGTCCGACTCGTGTCGGACACAGGAACCAAATTAGGGTTAGGGTTTTGGGATACTGCCGGCGGCGGGGACGGCGGAGACGGCGGCTGGGCGGCCGGGGGCGGCGCTCTGCGGCCAGGCGGAGGCGGCGCGGCGGGCTTGGGGGCACGCCGCGGCCGGAGGGCGGCTCTGCGGCTGCCCGAGCTGCTGCTGCTGCCGCTGCTGCGTGCTACGGCCGCCGGGGCTCGACGGTGAGGGGAGGAGAGAGGAGGGAGGAGCCGGGTGGTCGTCGGCGAGGGCGGGCGGCGTCGAGGCGGTGGGGAGCGGCTGACGGCGGAGGATCTGAGGCGGTGGGGGCTCGTCGGGGAGGGTTTATATAGGGGAACGGGGCGGTAGCGCGGGGCCGGGGAAGGCGGGCGAGGGGGTGGACGTGGCCGACGTGGCCGGCGGCCCGGGCGGAGCGCCGGCGGGTGCGGCGGCAGACGCGGGGGCGCGCGGGAGTCGTGGGAGAGTGGGAGAGGGCCGGGTCGGGTTTGCGGGTCGGGCGGCGGATCCGATCCGACCCGACCCGCTGGGCAGGGTTCGGGTTGGGCTGGGCCGGGCCGGCCCAACG
Organism: Iris macrosiphon; assembly: GCA_036927795.1. Taxonomy (NCBI): domain Eukaryota; kingdom Viridiplantae; phylum Streptophyta; class Magnoliopsida; order Asparagales; family Iridaceae; genus Iris; species Iris macrosiphon. The sequence goes on from JAYESA010000009.1 coordinate 11,774,851, forward strand.
GGCCGCGGGCCGAAAATAAAAATAAAATTAATAATTATTAAAACAGTAAATTAATTAATAAATAATTAATTAATTAAATAAATAGTTTTTAGGCATTTAAAAAATAGGTCCGGGGTCCGATAAATTCCAGAAAAATTGCCCTAAGTCCAGTTTTTCATTTTACATCCAAAAATATTATTTTCATAATATTTTAATACTGTTTAATATCAATTAAAAATCATTGAATAATTAAAACCCAGTTTTTAAATTACAGAAAAATTCCAGAAAATTCCAGAAAAATTGTGAAAAATTCAGTTTTTAAAATTTTAAAAATTCAGGGGGTTTACAGCTAGTTTATAATTAAACAAACAAATTGGTTGGAGTAGAAAGTCTTTTTGGAAGAAATAAAAAAAGAGAGCATATGATAATGTCTCTTCTTTATTTTCCACCCTCTAGGGAGGATTGGTATTGGAATCAACTCCTTCTACCAAATAAGCAAGTCTTTGATCAAGAAGCAGAATCATGTATGAAAACAAACCCCACACCTACACCGAAAGTGAATAAATGGCATATATGCCATCTCATCTTTGTGTACTCAACTTGCTAGGCACCTAGAATCGTGTCCCCACCTGGCTCGCTAGCATATGGACCAGCTACGTAGTGATCCAAAAATACTCATCCGCATTAGACCCGGACTTAGATGTCATATCCATGAGAGCTGTCCAAAAGTATTATTTAATATATATAAGTTTAATTTTGAGGAGAACTCCAACAGATTCATTCATATCATTTTAGTTAGATTAAAAAAAAATTATTTGTTATAGGATATCTAAATGCCATATATTAGAATACAATGAAACAAGTTGGTTATTCAGACTAATTTTTTTTTTCCAGTTCCTGACACTCTCGATCTGCTCTATCCTTTCGTGGTTATCAATCTCTCTCCCTTAGAGATAATTGAAGAACATAACAACTATCTGACACGCAGACGGTATATATTATTTTTTTAATTTCGAACATCTTTAGTTTATCTTCAGTTTTATTAATATTGCAGGATGACATATATTATTTTGGATATTATATTTGTTTATTTTTTGAACTTTGTGTTTATAATAATACTATTGCATTATTGTCGATAAAAAAATTATATGAACATTCAACTTTAAGGACATCACTTTTAGAGTTCATCTCACATGTCAAAATCTAAAGTTCATTCCACATGTATTATATCGCATCCATAATTATTATATAAAAATATCTACCGATGGTTAACAATTAAATTTTCTTATGTCCAAATTTCGTTGAGCATGTGATAGACATAACAATTGGGTCGGACTGGTCTAGTCCGATAAGAGTCCGACCCGAAATTTTGTCCCTGTGTCGGCTCACCCGATTAATCTTTGACTCGGACTAGTCCGATCCAATATAGCGGGGTGTGCTAGGTCTCATATCTCAGCCTAGAAGAGAAGTCCGGTCGTGTCCGACCTGAAACCCAGGCCTGTCCCAAGCCTGACCCGTCCCGAGGTCAGTGAAATTTTTTAATTTTTTTGATTTTTATATATTGGTTGATTTTATTTTATTTGGTCCAAGTCTGATTCGACTCAAGTTCGATTCGATCTGAAATCCACTGTGTCGTGGGCCACGTACCGGACTGGAAGGTTTCCATCTTTAGGCCCGGCCCAATCCTCTACGCATGGGCCAAGAGATCCGGTCCATATCTGGACCAGGCCCACCAAAATTTTATATCAGCAACGTCCCGGCCGACTTGACAGCTATAGCATGTGAAAGTCATGTTGAGCTGGTCAAACTAGAAAGGATCCAATAAATTCAGATTAAATTGGTTCTTGGCTGTCTTACTTGATTTGGAGCCAGCAAGAAAACTTGAGAGAGACGTGCTCATGTTTCTCAGATGATACAAAGCTGTTCACATCAAAGCTATCATCCATAAATGACTAGCAGATAAGCTTTGATATTTCATGGACTCAATGGAAAGGCAAATACAGCACTCAACCCCTAATCAAAATCAGTAGAGACGATTAACAACTTGACTCTCAAGAAACTACTTTGATGAATGCGCGTGATGTTGACCTAGTATTAATTGTGGTTCTGGCGCAGCCACATATATATACATCGCACATTCATGACTAGAAGCATTCACAATTCTCAGGTATCGACCATAAGCTGTACGAGGAATCGAAAAAGAAACAATATTTATCCGCTAAAAGGATGTAATTGAAACCATCATCATTTCATATACAAAGTATATACTGTCCTTCCACGAAGTCCCAAAGTTTGTTAGATAAAATGTATGTGTGTGTCAGAAAATATAGAGGTTATACAAATCAAAGTTCTCGTCAGCACGACTAGCTCAATCCCTCCTTAAAAAAAAAAAAAAAAAAAATCCAATTAGATCTAGTTTATTTTTTTTTGCTAAATTATTCTAATGACACTCTAACTATAGTATTTTGTCATTTTTTATATCTTAATTTTTTACTGTTCAATTTTAGCGTCAATTTTTTGTAAATTGTTCTTTTGAATCATATTTTGTCAAAATTTGAAGTACATCGAGACAATTTTATAAATATTTTGTAGTACAAAAGTACAATTTAAATACTTGTAATGTCAGATATTTTTTTAAACTAGTCCCAATGTGTTTCAAAATTTAAAAAATGTGCTTCAAAAGAAAATTTTATAGAGTTGGGTGTCAAAATTCAGTAGCAAAATATTAAGGTATAAAAAAAAATGGTTTGAACACTATAATTAAAGTGCCATTAAAATAATTTAATAATTTTCTTTAATATGCTCCCAAACCAACCTTTTCGCTAGCAAGCCAGTCGCATCAGTTAAAGGCCAAGGAGAAGAATAGAGTCTTGTTCAAAAGTACAACTATAAAAATCGGAACATAACTATTCAAAGCCGTTGAGATGGTATTAAAGTCCAGTCTGCCATTACGTATGCTATGACGACAAAGTTTACATGTAAATTTAACTATGGTAGCCACATCAAAGATGAGCTCACTGACTAAATCACACGTCACTCAGGACGGAATTAGAGTTTAAATTCTGAAAAAACTGTGCTACAATATATATATAATTTTTTTATTAAATTATCATATTAATTAAACTTTAATGCAGCAAAAAAATAATGTCAATATTTTCAAAGTATTAGAAAAGAGGAAGAAATAAAATATCTACTCTTATAATGAGGCTTAAAATTATTCTAAATTAAGTCGTTTAAACCGTTTGTAAATCCTCCTATGTTTATTAAAAAAATCTACAACTTTTTTTTTTCTTTCGCACAAATATATATTTAAAAACTAAATGTAAAAACTAAAAAATAATCTACACAAACAAATATCAAAAATATTAAAATTGTTTAACAAATCTTAATTTAAATATATTTAAATATTTAAAATATTTTACAATAATATCATAAAAATATTTATTGTGCACGTAAATTTACTGATTTTATATAAAAGATATTTAAAATATGTAAAATATTTAACAAAGATAAGCTTATAACTAATGCTCTCTCATTTAAAAGTCTATAGCACTACTACTAACTTAACATTTATATATTAGGAGACCAAACTATATATATATATATATATATATATATATATATATATATATAAACTATAAAACATTTCTATATTTATTTTTTAAAAATTTGGGCGTGGTGTCCTTTGAACCCTGTATAGATCCTCCCCTGACGCTACTCCTACAATATTTGCATATTGGAAAGAGAGGGAAAAAATCACAACGCCACATATCCAATAGTCGATGCAACATATAATACACAACAAGGGTACAAGTCTACAATCACCATGATATTACATACAGAATTGTAGGATTTTATATAAAAGGATTTTATATAAAAGAACTTTGATCATCTCTCGCATCACCATAATATTCCAACCTGTCCAGTGCTAATTATATATAAAAAAAGGAAGAGAGAGTTGGATATACAATATCATAAAGCTTAACTATACTTGAGAAACAAGAAGCTCCAAACCATTTACTTAAATAACTTCGTATCCTGACGTCCACATATGTTCAATTTAGAACAAAATAAAAATTAATTAAACATTTTGAAAGCGGAGCAACTACGGAACCACAACCCTTTCGACCTGATCAAAGAGAACTACGTACCATGGTGTCAAAAGACTGGTGGCCGGGTCAAAAATAATTAAACATTTTGAACAATAAAGTATTAAGCGTTCTTCATCCGCTGCTCTAATTTTGACTCATTCCTCGGTACAGAAAATAAAAATAAAATAACATTGATACATGCAGTGTGAACTTTAGATTTTGAGATCTGAGACGAATTCTAAAAATGGTGCATTCAAAACTTAATGTTCATATAATCTATTTATTTCAAAAGTATTATCAACACAAAATTCAAAAATTAAAACAATAAACAAAATATAATATTCAAAATAATATGTCATAATAAAATATTAATAAAATTGAATATGTTTCAAATCCCAAAAAAAAAAAAAATTGTAACTTGTTTTGTTATTCAATTAGTACCTCCAAGAAAAACACAAATAGAAAGGATATTGACAATAACGGAATGGTAGAAGAGATTGAGAGCGTCGGACTGTTAGAACGACGGAGGAAAAAAAGATTTTGACTGTACCCAATTTTTTTTCTTTACTCTGACTAACTTGTCTCTTGGTATTCTTGTATATAACGTTTAGATATCCTATAATAAAAAAAAAATATTACGCAGACTAAAATGATTATAATTAGTTTGTTGGACTTTTTTCAAAATAGGATTTACATATTGTCACGACCCGCACCCGATAAATCGGGCACCGGTTCGTGAGTACGTCCAGCCTACGCTGCAGTGTCGGCGGTAGTACGCTGTCTAGATCATATCCACAGGTAAATTTAAATCTAGCTCATTCACAATAAATAAATAGGCAAGGATAATAACAGGAAATAAGAATGCTAAGATTTCATAAGACAAATTATGACAAACAAATCCACAGTTTATTACAGAACCAGAAGATAAATCGGGGACAAACCAGAGTACTATGTTGAAAGAAAATACTAGTGTAAACCCCCTGAATTTTCAAATTATTAAATCTTGGATTTTTCCCAATTTTCTGGAATTTTCTGTGAATCTTCTGTAATTAAAATCAAGGTTTTTGATTAATAAATGATTTTTAAATGGCAATAAATAATATTAAAATATCATGAAAATAATATTTTTGGGGGTAAAATATAAAACTGGACTTAGGGCAATTTTTCTGGATTTTTCTGGACCTCAGAACTATTTTTAAATGCCTAAAAATAATTTTTCTAATTAATTAATTATTAATTAATTATTTATTATTATTTATTTATTTTATTTCTATTTTTATTTTATTTTTGGCCTGCGGCCCGTGGGCCGCTGCCCGGCCCGTAGCCCAACCCAGCCCGTCTCCTTCGCGGGTCGGGCGGGTCTGCCCAGACCCGTTAAGCCCCGAACCCGACCCGGCCTCCACCCCAGCCCCACGACCCGCTCAGCCCCGCGCGATTTCCGGCGGAGCGCCGGCCACGTCGCCTGGCCGCCCGCGTCGCTCGGCCCCGCTCCGCGCGGCCAATCGCCCACGACCCCCGGCTGCCCCGCCACCTGGCCGCCTCCCTCGGACCCCACGACCACCGATCTCCCCTATATAAACCCCTCCGGCCCCCCTCACCGCCTCCGCCACCACGCCGCAGCCGCCTCGCTCCTCGCCGAGACCCCACCAGCTCCGCCCTAGGCCGCCAGCGCCTCCTCCTCCCGTCTCCGCCCTCCGGAGCCGCCCAGCAGCCGCCCTCCGGTCGACCCGACGAGCAGAACAGCAGCAGCAGCAGCCTTGGAGCCGCCTCCCGTCGGCCTCCGGCGCCGCCCCGCCCGTCGACGGATCCGCCTCGCCCAGGCGAACCCTCCCCGACCACCACCGGCCAGCCAGCGCCGCCCAGGCCTCCGGCCGGCCGCCGCTGTCCCGAAACCCTAACCCTAAATCCCCTTTTCTTCGTGTCGTGTCCGACACGACACGGACACGATTTCGACCCTGTTTTCGGGTCCCCTTCAGGTATGTGTAACTTTCGTCTCGTAGCTCCGTTTTCAATTCCGCAAATTGCGTTGTGAAGCCTGTATGACCCTCTCGGTGTCCGGACAAACTGTTCGGGACATCGCGTCCTGTGGTGATCGCACACTGCGATCCAAAAACAGGAAAAACCAGACCCTGTTTCACCCCGGAACCGAGTACGTCCCGCCAAACGGGACGACTTGGTCGCGTGCGGTCTTCACAGATACGTGAGCAGCGTCGATACGGACGTGTGAGATTTCGCGGAAGCTGATTTGGGTGTGCGTGCACACCGGAATCAACGCGTATCCGCGGACATCGCCCCGTATCCGCAATTTCTGTAATTCACCATAACTTCTTGTACACTCGTCAGATCGAGACGAAACTTGCGCCATCAGACTCGTAGCGATACGCTGGTCCTGTGGGTCAAGTTTGGTTCGATTCTGAGAACGTTGACGAAATCGCGTGTCGCGGGCCCCACAGGCCCCGCTCGACGGGCGATTTTGTGTTCGGCTCATCGGAATCCAAATCTGGAAGTTCCGTTGGGTTCGTATCAGCGTTCCTGACCTGTTGACACTAAGTTTGGTGAATTTGGAGACCTTTGACCCGGACACGTTTTTCGGTGCAAAGCGGGCCCAACGGCGGACCCCGTTTTGGCCCGAAACTGCCGTTTTTGCCCTGGTCTCCAAATTGGACCCAAGGACAGGCGTTTTCATCTATTTGATATCTTCTGAGCGTGATGGTAATGTCTATTTTCAGCTTTTGGACTCATCTGTGGAATTTTCTCCCAAGAACCAAGCTAAACAGATCCAAACAACAGGCAAGTACCTGCACTTCAAGTTAAATCTAATTATATTGTGATAATTAAATTCCTGCTTTTCTAGTACCCTTGATGATTACATCTAGTGTCAGAAATGCTGGATTTTCATGTCTTGGATATATTAGTCCATGTCTTGTTATCATGTCGGGTGGGAGAATACTGAAAGGCATGTAGTTTACCTTTCCCCTTGTCGTGAATAATAGCTGTTGGTACACGACTGTCCATCAGCCGGATCTCGATTATTCGTGAATAATAGCCGTTTATGACGGCCGGATTAGCCTTATAAACCCCTACATGCCAACTAAGTATTCTAAAAACAAACACAAATTTCATACAGATAGTTTCTAGTCATGTTATCTTTCTTGCTGACTGTGATAGTTTCACTCTGCTCATTTACTTCTGTTTTCTCATATTCCTGTTTATAGTTGTGACTCTGAGATATTGACATTCTCTATGCAATTTCCTTAACATGATATTCAATAACTAATTGTCATAATTATTTAGTTTAACCTTGTTGTGCACTGTGTACTCTGCTCCTTTCCTGACTGGATCTGTTGATTTAGGCGATGATGAGGACCTTGCTCCTACTTATTATGGTCCTTATGAGGGTACAGATTATACCTATGAGGAGCCAGAACCCACCCAGGAGACCCCTGCTGCTGAGTAGCTAGTAGTAGCTATCTTTCATTTCTGTTTCTTATCTTATTTAATCGGGTTTGTCCCCGATTTCATTTTAGAATTTTTGTACTTAAACATTTGAATCTGTTGTCACATTTACTTTCAGTTGCAATCTTAAGTTTCATTTCTCATTATTATCTTGCCTATGTTGTTGTGAATGAGCTAGTTAGTAACTTTGGATTAACCTAGACAGCGTACTACCGCCGACTCTGCGGCGTAGGCTGGACGTACCCACGTACTCGTGCCCGAACTTCCGGGTGCGGGTCGTGACACGTTTTTATGGTGGCCCATGCAGGTCCTATCCTAAAATAGGGTAATACCCTAGGACAGGGTATGGAATAAAATTGAGGATTCTAGGAAAAGCTCATTCACAGTATAGCGTCCTTATTTCAATTCTTGATATCATTGCTGCTCAATTTTTCCTATCGCCTTTGATTTCCAAGTATTTCTATTCTGATCTTCCTATCCCTTAATCTTACAGAATGGTCCAGACCAGGAACACAGTAGGAGGCACATCGGAACCAGCTGAGCCGAATGTGCCCGAGACTCTTGCACTCCCGCGCCCCCATCTGTTCCGGCAGTTACCTTAGATGGGGCACAGCTAATAGGAGTATTCCAGGGATTAGTGGAATCCCAGAAAGAACAGACGGCACTTCTGCGGACCAGCCTCTCAGAAGCTCTTAAACCCCAGGAGTCGTCACTCAAGAGGCCAGGGAGTGCTAAAGACTTCAAGAACCTTAGGCCTCTGGAATTCTATGGAACTGAGGGCATTCTCTATGCCGATGAGTGGATAGAGAATGTCGAGAGACTCCTGAAGACTGCCCGGGTTCCCGATGATCTCAAAGTGAAGTCCGCAAGCCTGCAACTGTTCGACATTGCTCGAACCTGGTTCAGAGATGAACCCCAACTATCTGCTTCCGACGTCACCTGGGAGGACTTCAAGAGGCTATTCAAGGAGAAATTTTATCCCGAAGTGGCTCGGGAAGCTCTCGAAAGCCAATTCGAGAGACTGGAACAAGGTAACATGACTGTTGATGAATATACTGCTGAATTTAGCAGGTTAAGCCACTTTGCGGAGTACATGGTTCGTACCCCGGAGGACAGAGCCCGTAGATTCAAGAAGGGGCTATCTCCGGATATCCGCCTTGCTGTCACCACCAGCCGAGCTCGCACCTATGAGGAGATCTTGAGCGTGGCTCAAGGCGTCGAGAGAGACATGGGGCACAAACTGAAACGAGAAAGAGATACCGGGAATGCGGGACCCAACAAACGCCCTTTTCAACAACAACAGCAGAGGGCCCCGCAGCAAAATCAGCGTCCTCCCCCTCGAGCTCCAGCATCCCAGGCTCAAGGACAGAACCAACGAGCTCCCCCTTGCAACTATTGCCAAAAACCAGGCCACACTTGGCAAGACTGCAGAAAGAGGCTAGGTGCTTGCCTCTATTGTGGTTCCCCAGCACATCAATTGAGGGACTGTCCTGTTGCTCAAGGACGTCCAGCTGCACCAAAGGCTCCAGTCCAGGCCAGGCCCCCAGCAGCACAACAAAGGGGACCCCCGCTTCCAACTCAACAACAACGCCTTGCTCAGCACCAGCAGCAACAGAGGGGTGCACCGCAGCAAGGCCGTGCTTATGCAATGACTCTGGAAGAAGCTGAGGCCACAGCGGACGTGATCACAGGTTCCGTGCTTATAAATTCAATACCAGCTATTACTTTATTTGACTCTGGAGCTTCTCATTCATTCATGTCAGTAGATTTCCTTATGAAGCATAACTTAATCACTAAACCCCTTAGGAATTGTTATAAGATCATTACCGGTGGAGGAATCATCCCGGTTAGTGATGCCTGTAACAATTGTCCTATTACATTATGTGGAAGAGAACTGTATGCTAGACTACTTGTAATGCCAGTGCCCAGTTTTGACATTATACTGGGTATGGATTGGTTAAGTCAACATCATGCCACAATAGACTGTCACAGAGGCAGTGTAATCTTCAGACCCCCTTGCAAGCCAGAATTTGAATTTGCTAGAGGTTCTAGAGAAATGGATAATAACATAATTTGTGGAGCCCTAGTAACAGAAGAATTGCCACCTATCATCTCTGAATACCTTGATGTCTTCCCTGAGGATCTCCCAGGCTTACCCCCAGACCGAGAAGTTGAATTCTCCATTGACTTAGTGCCAGGAGCAGCACCAGTATCTCAGAACCCCTACAGAATCAACAAGAATGAGATAATAGAACTTAATAAACAAATCAAGGAGCTAGAAGACAAAGGGTTCATTAGGTCTAGTGTCTCACCCTGGGGAGCTCCAGTACTATTTGTGCCCAAGAAGGACGGAACATCCAGAATGTGTATTGACTATAGGGCCTTAAATGCCTTAACAATTAAGAATAAGTATCCCCTGCCCAGGATAGATGACTTATTTGATCAGTTGAGTGGTGCTCGGGTGTTTTCAAAGATTGATTTGAGGTCTGGTTACCACCAAGTAAGGGTAAGGAAAGAAGACATCCCTAAAACTGCTTTCAATACCCGGAACGGACATTACGAATTCCTAGTGATGCCGTTCGGGTTGACGAATGCCCCAGCAGTTTTTATGAACTTAATGAACAGAGTTTTCCAGCCATACCTAGACAAATTTGTAGTGGTCTTCATCGATGATATTTTGATCTACTCCAAGACCCCCGAAGAACATGAAGAACATTTGAGGTTAGCATTGGAGACTTTGAGGAAGGAAAAACTTTATGGAAAATTATCCAAATGTGCTTTCTTCCTAGACAAAGTAGAATTCTTGGGACATGTTGTGACTGGAGATGGAATAGCCGTAGATCCTAAGAAGATAGCGGCAGTAGAATCCTGGCCCACTCCAGACTCTGTAGCAGAGATTAGAAGCTTCCTGGGACTAGCTGGCTACTATCGGAAGTTTGTAAAGGACTTTGCTAGGATTGCTGAACCCATGACAAAGTTAACAAGGAAGGATGAAGAGTTCACCTGGACTGATGAATGCCAGCATGCTTTTGAGGAATTGAAGAAAAGGCTGACTTCTGCCCCTATTCTGACCTTACCTTCTGGAACCGGAGGTTTCGCTATTTATAGTGATGCTTCTGGAAAAGGTCTAGGTTGTGTATTGGAGCAGAATAAGAAAGTAATAGCATATGCCTCTAGGCAGCTTCGACCCCATGAAAAGAATTATCCAACCCATGATTTAGAATTGGCAGCTGTCATTTTTGCTCTTAAACTTTGGAAGCATTACCTTTATGGAGAAAGGGTGGAAATATTTACAGACCATAAAAGTCTAAAATATATTTTCACTCAGAAAGAGCTAAACATGAGGCAAAGAAGGTGGCTGGAACTAATAAAAGACTTTGATATCACTCTTCAATATCACCCTGGGAAGGCAAATGTAGTTGCTGATGCTCTAAGCAGGTACCCTATGGCGATGTACTTGACTTTGAACCGGCACTTACTCGAGGACCTGGAAAGTCTGGGTATTGAAGTAATTATCCCAGGAAAAGAAGGCCAAATGATGAACTTGCAGATTCAGTCTACTTTAATAGACAAAATCAAGGAGACTCAGTTTCAAGACGAAGGCCTGCGAAGCCTTCGAGGTCAAGTGCAAGCTGGATTAGTAGAAGATTTCAGAATTCATGAGGATGGATCACTGAGGCATGGTGATAGATTATGTGTACCTCAAGGAGACATAAGAGAAGAAATTATGCAAGAGGCGCACAGATCGCAATACTCCATACATCCAGGAGCCAACAAGATGTACAAGGACCTGAGGACGCATGTTTGGTGGCATGGCATGAAGAGAGAAGTATCCAGGTTCGTATCCCGCTGTTTAGTGTGCCAACAGGTTAAGGCTGAAAGACAACGACCTGGAGGATTGCTTCAACCACTACCCATTCCGGAGTGGAAGTGGGAACATATCACAATGGATTTTGTTTCCGGCCTTCCAAGGACACCTAGTGGAAAGGATGCAATCTGGGTGATAGTAGATAGACTGACCAAGTCTGCACACTTCCTACCCTTCAAAGTAGGGCTATCTACAGAAAAGCTGACAGATTTATATATCAGACATATTGTTAAGTTACATGGGGTTCCAGTAAATATTGTCTCCGACAGAGATTCAAGATTCACCTCTCACTTCTGGAAGAGTTTACAAGCCAGCTTGGGGACTCAACTCAAATTCAGCACCGCTTATCATCCCCAAACCGATGGTCAATCGGAACGTACAATCCAGACACTTGAAGATATGCTCCGTACATGTGTTCTGGATTTTGGAGGATCTTGGGAAGACTATTTACATCTGGTAGAATTCTCTTATAATAACAGCTACCAAGCCAGTATCGAGATGACTCCATTTGAAGCCCTGTATGGCCGAAGATGTCGTACCCCGCTATCATGGGACGACGTTGGAGAAAGAGCCTTACTGGGACCAGAGATGGTGATCGACTCAGCTGAGAAGGTAAGACAGATAAGGGATAGACTTCGAGTGGCTCAAGACAGGCAACGACATTGGGCAAATAGCCACCGAAGGCCCTTAGAATTTGAGGTAATTAAATTTATGAAATTCAAGTCAATTTGAATATTTTATTATGGAACTAAGATTTGATTATGACTCTATTTTAAGGTTGGAGAGCTGGTGTTCTTAAAGATTTCTCCGACACGTGGCACCATTAGGTTCGGAAGGAGTGGAAAGCTCAGCCCAAGATTCATCGGACCTTTTGGCATTCAGGAGAAAATCGAAGAAGTGGCATACCGTCTGGCATTGCCACCCTCTCTGGAAGGAGTCCATAACGTCTTCCACGTGTCGCAGCTGAGGAAGTATGTGTCAGACCCCAGCCACATTTTGGATCACTCAGAGCTCGAAGTAGGCCCAAGTTTGACTTACCAAGAGCAACCCGTGGAGATCCTGGATCGCTCGAAGAAAGTCCTACGGAATCAGGTTATCTCCCTGGTTCGCGTAGCTTGGAAGCATCATTCTCCCGGCGAATCCACCTGGGAGCGAGAAGACGAGATTAGAGAGCGATACCCCTATCTTTTTGACCCCTGAGGTATATTGTAATTTCTGGCTTTTTCTTTTCGTCCCATGTTACTCTTAAATTTCGAGGACGAAATTTTTGTAAGTTGGGTAGGTTGTAAACCCCCTGAATTTCCAAATTATTAAATCTTGGATTTTTCCCAATTTTCTGGAATTTTCTGTGAATCTTCTGTAATTAAAATCAAGGTTTTTGATTAATAAATGATTTTTAAATGGCAATAAATAATATTAAAATATCATGAAAATAATATTTTTGGGGGTAAAATAGAAAACTGGACTTAGGGCAATTTTTCTGGATTTTTTGGACCTCAGAACTATTTTTAAATGCCTAAAAACAATTTTTCTAATTAATTAATTATTAATTGATTATTGATTATTATTTATTTATTTTATTTCTATTTCTATTTCTATTTTATTTTTGGCCTGCGGCCCGTGGGCCGCTGCCCGGCCCGTAGCCCAACCCAGCCCGTCTCCTTCGCGGGTCGGGCGGGTCTGCCCAGACCCGTTAAGCCCCGAACCCGACCCGGCCTCCACCCCAGCCCCACGACCCGCTCAGCCCCGCGCGATTTCCGGCGGAGCGCCGGCCACGTCGCCTGGCCGCCCGCGTCGCTCGGCCCCGCTCCGCGCGGCCAATCGCCCACGACCCCCGGCTGCCCCGCCACCTGGCCGCCTCCCTCGGACCCCACGACCACCGATCTCCCCTATATAAACCCCTCCGGCCCCCCTCACCGCCTCCGCCACCACGCCGCAGCCGCCTCGCTCCTCGCCGAGACCCCACCAGCTCCGCCCTAGGCCGCCAGCGCCTCCTCCTCCCGTCTCCGCCCTCCGGAGCCGCCCAGCAGCCGCCCTCCGGTCGACCCGACGAGCAGAACAGCAGCAGCAGCAGCCTTGGAGCCGCCTCCCGTCGGCCTCCGGCGCCGCCCCGCCCGTCGACGGATCCGCCTCGCCCAGGCGAACCCTCCCCGACCACCACCGGCCAGCCAGCGCCGCCCAGGCCTCCGGCCGGCCGCCGCTGTCCCGAAACCCTAACCCTAAATCCCCTTTTCTTCGTGTCGTGTCCGACACGACACGGACACGATTTCGACCCTGTTTTCGGGTCCCCTTCAGGTATGTGTAACTTTCGCCTCGTAGCTCCGTTTTCAATTCCGTAAATTGCGTTGTGAAGCCTGTATGACCCTCTCGGTGTCCGGACAAACTGTTCGGGACATCGCGTCCTGTGGTGATCGCACACCGCGATCCAAAAACAGGAAAAACCAGACCCTGTTTCACCCCGGAACCGAGTACGTCCCGCCAAACGGGATGACTTGGTCGCGTGCGGTCTTCACAGATACGTGCGCAGCGTCGATACGGACGTGTGAGATTTCGCGGAAGCTGATTTGGGTGTGCGTGCACACCGGAATCAACGCGTATCCGCGGACATCGCCCCGTATCCGCAATTTCTGTAATTTACCATAACTTCTTGTACACTCGTCAGATCGAGACGAAACTTGCGCCATCGGACTCGTAGCGATACGCTGGTCCTGTGGGTCAAGTTTGGTTCGATTCTGAGAACGTTGACGAAATCGCGTGTCGCGGGCCCCACAGGCCCCGCTCGACGGGCGATTTTGTGTTCGGCTCATCGGAATCCAAATCTGGAAGTTCCGTTGGGTTCGTATCAGCGTTCCTGACCTGTTGACACTAAGTTTGGTGAATTTGGAGACCTTTGACCCGGACACATTTTTCGGTGCAAAGCGGGCCCAACGGCGGACCCCGTTTTGGCCCGAAACTGCCGTTTTTGCCCTTGTCTCCAAATTGGACCCAAGGACAGGCGTTTCCATCTATTTGATATCTTCTGAGCGTGATGGTAATGTCTATTTTCAGCTTTTGGACTCATCTGTGGAATTTTTCCCCAAGAACCAAGCTAAACAGATCCAAACAACAGGCAAGTACCTGCACTTCAAGTTAAATCTAATTATATTGTGATAATTAAATTCCTGCTTTTCTAGTACCCTTGATGATTACACCTAGTGTCAGAAATGCTGGATTTTCATATCTTGGATATATTAGTCCATGTCTTGTTATCATGTCGGGTGGGAGAATACTGAAAGGCATGTAGTTTACCTTTCCCCTTGTCGTGAATAATAGCTGTTGGTACACGACTGTCCATCAGCCGGATCTCGATTATTCGTGAATAATAGCCGTTTATGACGGCCGGATTAGCCTTATAAACCCCTACATGCCAACTAAGTATTCTAAAAACAAACACAAATTTCATACAGATAGTTTCTAGTCATGTTATCTTTCTTGCTGACTGTGATAGTTTCACTCTGCTCATTTACTTCTGTTTTCTCATATTCCTGTTTATAGTTGTGACTCTGAGATATTGACATTCTCTATGCAATTTCCTTAACATGATATTCAATAACTAATTGTCATAATTATTTAGTTTAACCTTGTTGTGCACTGTGTACTCTGCTCCTTTCCTGACTGGATCTGTTGATTTAGGCGATGATGAGGACCTTGCTCCTACTTATTATGGTCCTTATGAGGGTACAGATTATACCTATGAGGAGCCAGAACCCACCCAGGAGACCCCTGCTGCTGAGTAGCTAGTAGTAGCTATCTTTCATTTCTGTTTCTTATCTTATTTAATCGGGTTTGTCCCCGATTTCATTTTGGAATTTCTGTACTTAAACATTTGAATCTGTTGTCACATTTACTTTCAGTTGCAATCTTAAGTTTCATTTCTCATTATTATCTTGCCTATGTTGTTGTGAATGAGCTAGTTAGTAACTTTGGATTAACCTAGACAGCGTACTACCGTCGACTCTGCGGCGTAGGCTGGACGTACCCACGTACTCGTGCCCGAACTTCCGGGTGCGGGTCGTGACAACTAGCTAACTGGCTAACTACTCCTCAAAAGTAGTCTCCTGAGTAGGAACAGGCTCCTCAACAGTATCATCTGCTACGTCATATGGGCCATAAACGGTGGGGGCATAGTCCTCATCATCGCCTAATATCAACGGATCCAGTCAGGAAAGGAACAAAGTACCAATACACAACAAAGCTTAAACTAAATATTTATGACAAGTAGTGAAAACTGACTAAGCATCACGATAAGAATATGCATAATAAGTAGTAAAATTAACTAAGAGTTAATTGCTGTAAATCAGGGATATGAGTAAAACAGGAAGATAATGAGACAGAAAATGGAACTGCAACAAGACAAAGAAACTATGTGTGTGTGAAAATTGTGTATTTAGAATACATAGTTCGCATGTAGGGGGTTATAAGGCTAATAAGGCACGTCATAGACGGCTAGCAGTCAGGAATAATCGAGTATAAGGCTGATGGTACAGTCGCGTACTCAACAGCTAGCAGTCAGGACATGAGGGAAGGGTAAACTACATGTCTCCTAGTATTCTCTCTCCCAACACGAAAAGCAAGACATGAAATCCAAATTCTAACACTAAGTGTAATCATCCAATGGTACTAGTAGAGCAAGGAACTAATTATCACAATATAAAGAATAAACTTGAAGTGCAGGTACTTGCCTGATGTTTGGATTTCAACTACGGTTCTGTTCTCGGAAAATTTTCAGATATGTCTCCGGATGCTGAAATAAATATTACCATCATGCTCAGAAGATATCAAATAGCTAGAAACGCCTATCCTTGAGTCCAATTTGGAGACAAGGACAAAACGGCAATTTCGGGTCAAAACGGGGTCCGTATGTGGGCCCACTTTGCACCGAAAAATGTGTCAGGGCCAAAGATCTCCAAATTCACCAAACTTAGTGTCAACAGGTCAGGAACGATGATACGAAACCAACGGAACTTCCAGAATTGGATTCCGATGAGCCGATCACAAAATCGCCCGTCGAGCGGGGCCTGTGGAGCCCACGACACGCGATTTCGTCAACGTTCTCAGAATCGAACCAAACTTGGATCACAGGACCAGCGTATTGCTACAAGTCCGATGGCGCAAGTTTCGTTTCGATCCGACGTGTGTACACAAAGTTAGGGCTCGATTAACAAAATGCGGATACGGGGCGGTGTCCGCGGATACGCGTTGATCCCGGTGTGCACGCACACCCGAATCGACTTCTGCGAAATCCCATACGTCCGTATCAACGGCGCGCACGTATCTCTGAAGACCGCGCGTGACCAAGTCGTCCCGTTTGGCGGGGCGTACCCAGTTCCGGGGTGAATCGGGTCGTTGTTTTTCCTGTTTTTGGATCGCGGTTCACGATCGCCACAGGACGCGATGCCCCGAGCGGTTTGCCCGGGCACCGAGGGGGTCATGCAGGCTACGCGTTGCAATTTACGGAATTGAAAACGGGGCAGCGAGGAGAAAGTTACGAGTACCTGAACAGGGCTCAGAAACCGGGACTTTACTGTGTCCGACACGACACGAGGACACGGTGTCCTGTGTCCGACCTTAGGGTTAGGGTTCAGGGCTTCAGGGCGGAGCTGCGGCGGGGAGACCGGCCGGAGGGAGCCGGGGGCAGCGGGGGCGGCGATGGCCGGAGGCTGGGGCGACGCGCGGGAGGCGGCGCGGCGGCTGGCGGAGCGGAGGCGGGCTGCTGCTGCTGCTGCGGGGGAGGAGGAAGGAGAAGAGGGAGGCCGGGCGGAGCTGGGCAGGGCGGTGCGACGAGGGGAGCGGCGGCGGCATCTCGGCGAGGCAGAGCGGGTGCTAGGTGGTGGTGGGATGGCCAGAGGGTTTCGGTGTGGGGGAGGAGGAGGTGAAGAGGAGGGGTTTTTAAAGGGGAGCCGAGGAGGGGGCTGGCCGGAAATGGCGGATCGAGGGGGGGGGTTGTGCCGCGCGGGGCGCGGGGGGCTGACGCGGGCTCCGGCGACGTGGCCGGAGCCGTCGCCGGGAAGAGCGGGGGACGGGGTCGTGAGGGAGAAGGAGGCTGGCGGGTCCGGGCGGGTCGCTAGCGGGTCGGGCGGCGGGTGGACCCGACCCGACCCGTTAGATCGATGGGCTTGGGTCTGGGCCGGACTGGGCTGGGCTGGGCTGGGCCGGGTTTGGGAAAATAAATGATTAAATAAATAAATAAATGAATAAATAAATAATTAAATATAATAGTTTTTAGGTGTTTTAAAATAGGTCCGGGGCCCAATAAATTCCAGAAAAATTTCTCTAAGTCCAGTTTTTAATTCTTCACCATAAAGTATTATTTCCATAATATTTTAATATTATTTATTATCAATATAAAAATTATTTAATAATTAAAAACCCTGATTTTAATTACAGAAAAATCCCAGAAAATTCCAGAAAATTGTGAAAAATTCAAGTTTAATTTTTTTAAAAAATCAGGGGGTTTACAATCTACCCAACTTATAAAAATTTTATCATCGAAATTAAAATATGGTAGGGTTCTCTCTATCCAATCTCACTTGATTACAGTCTAAAGGATTTCCCTCAAGTGAACATTGCGGTCTCTACCCAACTTAGAATTTATCCATCTATCATCTAAAGCTATACATCTATATAATCAGAAGGTAAGATCGTCTCAGACTGATAGGTAGCGTCAGGTCCAGGTCCATACTCCTGCGGGTACTCCTGCTCATCTATATCTGGAAAAGGACCAGGTCCTCAGAGGGACGTAACAAGATACATATAAACATGCCAATAAAGTACTGAAATGTAAACATCCATTGGGGTCGCCTAACCGTCTAAGTGAATGCAGTTAAGAACAACTTTCCCCACAAGTGAGCTATCTGGCTGAAAATTGGGATTTGGCATGGTTCTCTTTTGGAGATCCAGGGGCCCAAAGGCACGTCGTCTTTTGAACGGCGGAGGCCCGCCAATGTACATAATATATATATATGGGTCATCACCGTCCGTATCTCCAGTGGAGAATCCGGGTGCACAGGAGAAAAAGTGCAAAGGAGCTCAAATGCGGTACTTGTTGTTCTCCCCACCCAATGCTCTAAGCATGTCATGTCCATGACACGATAAACCTCTAATAACCGCCAGGTCTACTAGCATGCAAAGTTTCTATTGGCAGTTATCCTTATCAGTCGCACGACCTATACGTACCAGTGGCCAGCCGAGTACGCAAGTCCGTGTCCTACATGTGACTCACACTCGTGTAAGAATAGTGTTATGGCCAATGAAACATAAATGCCTCATGAAAATGGGGTAGTCTCATAAAGTAGGTCCAATGCATATACATAAATAAAAACATAGTACGACGACACCGTCGTTGCACCCAAGTTTCCTTGGACGCGCAGTTTATATAGCAGTTAAAATAAATGAACAAAATAAGCAGAAAATAAACATGCATGCCTCATATGGAATGTAAATACAGTACAATGACAAGGTATACTAGTCTGGCAAGAAATCTGTAAAGTGTACGCGTCCAAATATCAAGGACACGGAATCTAGAACTAAGGACTCCGAACAAACGTCTCCGGATGATGAAATAAATATCACCAACGTTTCCGGAATGAGCAAAATAGCTAAAAGGCACATCCCTTTCGTCCAATTTGGACACAGGGACAAAACGGTAATTTTGGACAAAAGTGGGGTCCACGTGTGGCCCACTTTGTACCGAAAAACGTGCCGAGGGTAACAGTCTCTAAATGGGATAAACTATAGGTCAAACAACTCTAAATGTCAATACGAACCCAACGGTATGTCCAAATGTGGATTCCGATGAGCCGAACAGAATTTTGTCCAAAAAGTCAACTGTGGGGCCCGCCAATTGGCGATTTGGTCAACCGTCTCAGAATTGCGTAAAAATTGGGCCACAGGACCAGCGCGTTACCACGAGTCCAGTGGCGCAAGTTTCGTCGCGATCTGACAAGCGTGCAAAAAATACGTGCGAGTTCCACAAAAGTTGCGACACGGGGTGTGTCCGCGGATACGGTATGATTCCGGCGCGCACACGCGACCGAATCAGTTTCCACGAATTTTTACGTGTCCGGTTACGCTGCGTGCACCGTTCGTACACTTGGTACACGGCGGGGCGGTCCGTTTTGGCGGGGCGCGCTCCGTTTTCCAACTTTTGGAAATCTGAAAAAAGTGGGTTCGCATAGTTTTGTGACGAATTTAATTATGTCCATAGCAGCTAATAATATAGGATTATTTAACAGAAAATAAACTAGGTCAAGTGTTCTACACATATCAAAAAGAATCACCGAATTCGGATCTCTGTGGTGGGAGATACGAACTCGGCAATATGGGTGGTCACCGCAGTTTTCAGCGATCCCAGAATTGGGTCTGCTCGCGCCCACTTGGACGCTGTTTTTCGCATAGGGGTACACGTTTTTCGAGGTTGGCTATAATACAAATATGGAAGAGGGTTAAGGGGTGAGCATACCGGTGAAGACGGAACGGCGTTTGGTTGAGCGAGTCGACGGAAAACAACTCCGGAGCGAAGGTGCCTCGTGTGGGAATCTGCAGTGCGCGAGGTCGGAGTCGTCGGGATGGTTTGGACGGCTTGGCGGGGTTCTCTGGCTGCGGTGACGGCTCTAGATGAGAAGAGGGGGTCTGGATATTTTAGGTTAGGGTTTTATGAAATTATATATATATATATATATATATATATATATATATATATATATATATATATATATATATATATATATAATGGATAGGAAGAGAGATAAGTTGGTTCGTCCGCGTGTAAAAAAAGGGGGGAGAAAGAAATTCGGCTGCTGCTAAGGCTCGGATTTTGTTTGCTAGTTGGAATGGAAAAGTTGAATAGTGTCTGCTTACATTGCTTGCTAGCAATTTGCTAGCAAGTTGGAACACTTGCTAAGAATAGTAGTATTTTAGTATTGTTAGTATTATTATTATATTATTATTATTAGTTAATTATTATCTAATAATTCTTTTTCTTTCTTTTCTTTTTAAAAATATATATATACATATATATATTTGTGTATACATATAATATATATATATATACTCATAAGAAAATTTATGGGTTAGAATAATGCACACCATTAGGCTAGCAACTACTTAAGGGGTCTCCTACATGAAATAAATTTCGAAAAATTTCTGATGGTCCCATAAGTCCTTTAAGTGCCCGAACACCTAAAATAAAAATTATTAAAAATCTATTTCTCCTATTTAGCCATAATTACTATAATTTAATTAATAATTAATAAATAAAAAGGTATATACGATTTTCTAGGAAGGGGGTTTTACATATACTAGCCAACTATATATCTCAATCCACGTAAAGTAGTCGTGCGAAGTGCGAACCAAAATGCACTAAGGTTGATCAGACCGTAATACACTGATTCTGAATAGACACTTGTATTGGTGGGGTTGATTAGGCCCCAATAACACATATGTCATGAACAAGCCCGATAAAGAGTAAGCTTGCAAAACTAGGCTATAGAATAGCAGCATAAGTCAAGTACATAAAAATTAAGTGCGCTAGATGATGATGGAAGGAGGTACAAATTATTCAAGTTCACAAAACAACACACAATAAGCACAATAACAAAAGACTCTACAATCTCTACAGTTATCAAATATAAAAGCGTACCAGGTTATTAGCAAGTTCAAAATTACTAGGTTGGGGCTGAGGTCACGAACCAGTAGGCACGAGCTAAAACAAGACTAGAAACGGCAGCTACGAATCACTTACACGTATTAGCTACTCCAAGAGTCTGCGCGTTCTCCACGGTCATCGCGTAAGCTTGTCCGTGTCCTTGAGGTGGTGCCCTCTGCTGCGCTGCTGGGGGCCTGGCCTGAACTGAAACTTTTTGTGCAGCTGTGCGTCCTTGAGCAGCAGGACAGTCCTTCATTTGATGTGCTGCTGATCCACAATATAGACATGCACCTAGCCTCTTTCTACAATCCTGCCAAGTGTGACCTTGTTTTTGATAATAGCCACAAGTGGGAGCTTGTTGGTTCTGTCCTTGAGTTTGGTGTTGGGGTGTTGTGGCTTGAGGGAGAGGAGGCTGGGTTTGTTGCGGGGCCCTCTGCTGTAGTTGTGGTTGGAATGGACGTTTGTGGGGTCCCATACTTCCAGTATCTCTTTCCCGCTTTAGTCTAGGTCCCATGTCTCTTTCAACACCTTGTGCCACGCTCAAGATTTCTTCGTATGTACGAGCTCGGCTAGTGGTGACAGCAAGGTGAATATCAGGAGTGTAAGCCCCTGATTTTTTCAAAAAATATTAAAATTAGGATTTTTCACAAATTTCTGGAATTTTCTAAAATTAAAATCAGGATTTTGAATTATTACATGATTTTTAATTGATAATAAACAACATAAAAATATTATGAAAATAATATTTTTGGGTGTAAAATGGAAAACTGGACTTAGGGTAATTTTTCTGGAATTTATTAGACCCCGGACCTAATTTAAAACACCTAAAAACTATTTAAACTATTTATTTAATTTATTATTATTATTATTATTATTATTATTATTATTATTATTATTATTACTTTTATTTTATAAACCCTGGCCCGGCCCATTGGGCCCAAGCCCAAACCGGCCCACCCGCCTAGCGGGTCGGGTCGGGTCCACCCGAACCCGCCCGACCGCGACCCGCCTCCCCTTCTCCCTCTCCCCGCACGACGACCCGCTCTCCGCGTCTTCCGCCGGGGTCGCCGCCTCCGGCCACGTGGCGCCGTCCCCGGCTACTCCGCCCGCACCCCTCGGCAACTCCGCCACGATGCGCCGCCCTATCCGGTGGCCTCCAGCCCCCTCTCCCCTATATAAACCTCCGCCGGCCCTCCTTCCTCCACCCGCTGAACCCGCCACCGCCGTCCTTAGCCGCTGCCAGCACCGCCTAGACGCCGACCGCCACCGCCGCCTTCCGCCCTTGCCGGCGACCACCCTCCTTCCTCCTCCTCCTTCTTCCCTCTCCCCGGCGGCCCAAGACCCCGACAGCAGCACCAGCAGCAGCAGCGGCTGCGCCGACCGCCAGCCGCCGCCCGCGGCCTCGCAGCACCCGCCCAGCCCACGGTCGGCCTCCCCCGCGGCGGCGCCGTCCTCCTCCGGTCGGGCTCCCTCGTCGGAGTTCAAAGCCCTAGCCCTAACCCTAACCCTAATTCCTAAATCCGCGTGTCCGACACGAGTCGGACACGACTCGACCCTGAATTTTCAGGTCCCCTTCAGGTACGCGTAACTTCTTGCTCGTAGCTCTGTTTTTAATTCCGTAAATTGCGTTGTGAAGCCTGTATGACCCTCTCGGTGTCCGGATAAACTGTTCGGGGCATCGCGTCCTGTGGTGATCGCACACCGCGATCCAAAAACAGGAAAAACTAGACCCTGTTTTCACCCCGGAACTGAGTCCGCCCCGCCAAACGGGACGACTTGGTCGCGTGCGGTCTTCACAGATACGTATGCATCGTCGATACGGACGTGTGAGTTTTCGTGGAAGCTGATTCGGGTGTGCGTGCACACCGGAATCAACGCGTATCCGCGGACATCGCCCCGTATCCGCCTTTTCTGCAATTCACCCTAACTTCGTGCACACACGTCGGATCGAGACGAAACTTGCGCCATCGGACTCGTAGCGATACGCTGGTCCTGTGGGTCAAGTTTGGTTCGATTCTGAGAACGTTGACGAAATCGCGTGTCGTGGGCCCCACAGGCCCCGCTCGACGGGCGATTTTGTGTTCGGCTCATCGGAATCCAAATCTGGAAGTTCCGTTGGGTTCGTATCAGCGTTCCTGACCCGTTGACACTAAGTTTGGTGAATTTGGAGACCTTTGACCCGGACGCGTTTTTCGGTGCAAAGTGGGCCCACCGGCGGACCCCGTTTTGACCCGAAATTGCCGTTTTTGTCCTTGTCTCCAAATTGGACCCAAGGACAGGCATTTCTAGCTATTTGACATCTTCTGAGCATGATGGTAATGTTTATTTCAGCATCCGGACTCATTTCTGGAAATTTCCCCGAGACTCCAAACTATATTTGGATCCAAACATCAGGCAAGTACCTGCACTTCAAGTTTAACCTTTATATTGTGATAAATAAATTCTCTGCTTTATTAGTACCATTGATGATTATATGTAGAGTTAGAACACTGGATTTCATGTCTTGAATAATGTATTTCGTGTCTTGCTTTTCGTGTCGGGCGGGAGAATACTAGGAGGCATGTAGTTTACCCATTCCCCCTGTAATCACTGTGTGCCAGCTGTTGGTACGCGATTGTACCATCAGCCTTATACTTGATTATTCCCGTAATCATTGTGTACTAGTCGTCTATGACGGTCCTATTAGCCTTATAAACCCCTACATGCCAACTAGGTATTCTAAATATACAAGTTCACGCACATAAGTTCCTGTCTTGTTACAGTTATATTTCTTGTCACATTTTATTCCTGTTTTACTCGGATTTCTGGTTTATAGCAATCAATCATATTTTACTTCTAGTCTTGTTTTATAACATTATTTCTCAGTTAATTTCACTACTTACTTACGCATTTCTCAACATAATGCTTAGTCAGTTATTTTCTACCTGTCACAAATATTTAGTTTAAATCTTGTTGTGCATTGTGTACTTTGCTCCTTTCCTGACTGGATCCGTTGTTTAGGCGATGATGAGAACCTTGCCCCCACCTATTATGGACCCTCTGAGACAGCAGGTGATATAGTTGCAGAGCCGGTTCCCACCCAGGAGACTACTCCTGCAGAGTAGTTAACCTTAGTTATTTATTTTCCTTTCATCTTAGTAATCGGGTTTGTCCCCGATATAATCTATGGTTTTGTAATAAACTCTGGATCTGATTATCATATTCTGGTTATAAAATCTTAGCATTCTTTTCCTGCTATTTTTCCTTGCCTATTTAATTATTGTGAATGAGCTAGATTTATCACCAGTGATCATGCCCTAGACAGCGTACTACCGCCGACACTGCGGCGTAGGCTGGACGTACCCACGCACTCGTGCCCGAATTTCCGGGTGCGGGTCGTGACAAGGAGACAACCCCTTCTTAAATCTACGGGCTCTATCTTCAGGGGTACGAACCATATATTCTGCAAAGTGGCTCAGTCTGCTAAATTCAGCAGTGTACTCATCAACAGAAAGATTACCTTTTTCTAGCCTCTCGAATTGACTTTTGAGAGCTTCCCGAGCCACTTCGGGATAGAACTTCTTCTTGAACAGCCTCTTGAAATCCTCCCAAGTGAGCTCAGGAGCAGATAACTGAGGTTCATCCCTAAACCAAGTCCGAGCTATGTCAAATAGTTGCAGGCTTGCAGATTCCACCTTAAGATCATCAGGGACCCGAGCAGTTTTCAGGAGTCGCTCCACATTCTCTATCCATTCATCGGCATAGAGAATACCTTCAGTCCCATAGAATTCCAAGGGTCCAAGGTTCTTGAAGTCCTTGGCACTTCCTGGCCTCTTTTGTGGTGCCTCCTGGGATCGAAGAGCATCTGAAAGGCTAGTTCATAGCAGGGCAGTCTGTTCCTTCTGGGATTCTATAAGTTCCTGGAATACTCCGAGTAGCTGCGCTCCATCCATAGTAACTGTCGGAGTAGTTGGAGGCGGAGGGAGTGCAAGGGTTTCATGCATAGTCTGCTCGACGGGTTCGGATGTGCCTCCTACGGTATTCCTTGTCTGAACCATTCTGAAAGGTTAAGGGATAGGAGGATTAGAATAGATTACTTGGAAATCAAGGACGATAGGAAAATTTACTAGGAATGATGTCAAGATTTGAAATAAAAGATCCTATTCTGTGAATGAGCTTTTCCTTAAATCCTCAATCTTATTTTCTACTCTGTCCTAGGATATTACACTATTTAAGGATTCTGGACATGCATGGGCCACCATAAAAATGTGTCACGACCCGCACCCGATAAATCGGGCACCGGTTCGTGAGTACGTCCAGCCTACGCCGCAGTGTCGGCGGTAGTACGCTGTCTAGATCATATCCATAGGTAAATTTAAATATAGCTCATTCACAATAAATAAATAGGCAAGGATAATAACAGGAAATAGGAATGCTAAGATTTCATAAGACAAATTATGACAAACAAATCCACAGTTTATTACAGAACCAGAAGATAAATCGGGGACAAACCCGAGTACTATGCTGAAAGAAAATACTAGCTAACTGGCTAACTACTCCTCAAAAGTAGTCTCCTGAGTAGGAACAGGCTCCTCAATAGTATCATCTGCTACGTCATATGGGCCATAAACGGTGGGGGCATAGTCCTCATCATCGCCTAATATCAACGGATCCAGTCAGGAAAGGAGCAAAGTACCAATACACAACAAAGCTTAAACTAAATATTTATGACAAGTAGTGAAAACTGACTAAGCATCACGATAAGAATATGCATAATAATTAGTAAAATTAAATAAAAGTTAATTTCTGTAAATCAGGGATATGAGTAAACAGGAAGATAATGAGACAGAAAATGGAACTGCAACAAGACAAAGAAACTATGTGTGTGTGAAAATTGTGTATTTAGAATACATAGTTGGCATGTAGGGGGTTATAAGGCTAATAAGGCACGTCATAGACGGCTAGCAGTCAGGAATAATCGAGTATAAGGCTGATGGTACAGTCGCGTACTCAACAGCTAGCAGTCAGGACATGAGGGAAGGGTAAACTACATGTCTCATAGTATTCTCCCTCCCGACACGAAAAGTAAGACATGAAATCCAAATTCTAACACTAAGTGTAATTATCCAATGGTACTAGTAGAGCAAGAAACTAATTATCACAATATAAAGAATAAACTTGAAGATATCAAATAGCTAGAAACGCCTGTCCTTGAGTCCAATTTGGAGACAAGGGCAAAACGGTAATTTCGGGTCAAAACGGGATCCGCATGTGGGCCCGCTTTGCACCGAAAAATGTGTCAGGGCCAAAGGTCTCCAAATTCACCAAACTTAGTGTTAACAGGTCAGGAACGATGATACGAACCCAACGGAACTTCCAGAATTGGATTCCGATGAGCCGATCACAAAATCGCCCGTCGAGCGGGGCCTATGGGGCCCACGACACACGATTTCGTCAACGTTCTCAGAATCGAACCAAACTTGGGTCACAGGACCAGCGTATTGCTACGAGTCCGATGGCGCAAGTTTCGTTTCGATCCGACATGTGTACACAAAGTTAGGGCTCGATTTAGAAAAGGCGGATACGGGACGGTGTCCGCGGATACGCGTTGATCCCGGTGTGCACGCACACCCGAATCGACTTCTGCGAAATCCCATACGTCCGTATCAACGGCGCGTACGTATCTGTGAAGACCGCGTACGACCAAGTCGTCCCGTTTGGCGGGGCGTACCCAGTTCCGGGGTGAATCGGGTCGTTGTTTTTCCTGTTTTTGGATCGCGGTTCGCGATCGCCACAGGACGCGATGCCCCGAGCGGTTTGCCCGGGCACCGAGGGGGTCATGCAGGCTACGCGTTACAATTTACGGAATTGAAAACGGGACAGCGAGGAGAAAGTTACGAGTACATGAACAGGACTCAGAAACCGGGGCTTTACTGTGTCCGACACGACACGAGGACACGGTGTCCTGTGTCCGACCTTAGGGTTAGGGTTCAGGGCTTCAGGGCGGAGCTGCGGCGGGGAGACCGGCCGGAGGGAGCCGGGGGCAGCGGGGCGGCGATGGCCGGAGGCTGGGGCGATGCGCGGGAGGCGGCGCGTCGGCCGGCGGAGCGGAGGCGGGCTGCTGCTGCTGCTGCGGGGGAGGAGGAAGGAGAAGAGGGAGGCCGGGCGGAGCTGGGCAGGGCGGTGCGGCGAGGGGAGCGGCGGCGGCGTCTCGACGAGGCGGAGCGGGTGCTAGGTGGTGGTGGGATGGCCGGAGGGTTTCGGTGTGGGGGAGGAGGAGGTGAAGAGGAGGGGTTTTTAAAGGGGAGCCGAGGAGGGGGCTGGCCGGAAATGGCGGATTGAGGGGGGGGGGGGGGTCGTGCCGCGCGGGGCGCGGGGGGCTGACGCGGGCTCCGGCGACGTGGCCGGAGCCGTCGCCGGGAAGAGCGGGGGACGGGGTCGTGAGGGAGAAGAAGGCTGGCAGGTTCGGGCGGGTCGCTAGCGGGTCGGGCGGCGGGTGGACCCGACCCGACCCGTTAGATCGATGGGCTTGGGTCTGGGCCGGACTGGGCTGGGCTGGGCCGGATTTGGAAAAATAAATGATTAAATAAATAAATAAATAAATAATTAATTAAATATAATACTTTTTAGGTGTTTTAAAATAGGTCCGGGGCCCAATAAATTCCAGAAAAATTTTCCTAAGTCCAGTTTTTAATTCTTCACCATAAAATATTATTTTCATAATATTTTAATATTATTTATTATCAATTAAAAAATTATTTAATAATTAAAAACCTTGATTTTAATTACAGAAAAATCCCAGAAAATTCCAGAAAATTGTGAAAAATTCAAGTTTAAAATTTTTGAAAAATCAGGGGGTTTACACATATTAAATAGTATAAGAAAGATTGGTGTCCTATAATAATTTGGGTTGAGACATCCACCTCATAAGTTTCATATCAAGGCCGGACCTGGACACAAAATAAATAAATTTTACTTAAATAAAAACCTCGTTATCCAATGTAGTATTTTTTTACAATATCTACTCACCTTATGATGGTCTCCTAAAGTCCAGATTCCGGCTGCTGGCTCTTCTCAAACACCGTAGTCGTCGATGAGTCCTATATATATTGTGGATGCATGAACCTTTAAAACCATGTATCAAATGATTGTAGAGGACCACTCTGGTAACATCAAGATTTTGATCGTGTAATCTTATAGACTAAAGTCATTAAACTAAAACAAAATAACTCAATCAAGACAATCCCACATGACCACGTATAAGAAAAGTACGTCCAAATAATGAAGAAAACATCATAAGCAACATTGAGTTAATTTTTTCGTGAGTTTAGTTCGTATTGTCATCTTCATACACCTGTGGCTGTGGTAGTCGGTCATTGAGAATTTATTCATGAAGAAAATCCAAAAATCAAGAGAAGTGTGAGAAGATTCATCATACCACCGAATCAACCTAAATAAGTTGCAGGAATAAAAAGTTTCATGAAGAAATGCTGAACTAAATGCACATTACAAACTAATGGAGTTAACATATTAATGCAGTATGGAGCTCAGAAAACAGAGGAACTTCCAACATCAATATGTACCTAGTAAGTACTTGGTTTACACCAGGAAAAGAAACTAGTAGGAAAAAAAAAAATGAGCTACAATTTACCACTAATTCAAACAAACTATAAAAGAGAGAACAGAGAAGAAAAAGAAAAAGAAAAAGAAAAAGAAAAAGAAGAAGAAGGAAACAAGTAGCTCACACATACAAGATTTTAAAGGTAAGATATACTTGGTCTTTCCAAATAGGTACTGTTACCTCATGAAAGATCTAGCTCAAGATTCCTGAATCCTAACAACATCTCAACATCACTTCTATAGCAACCGATACAGGGGCGGACACAGAAAGTTAAAAGAGGAGATTCAACCTCAAATCTAAGTTCGAACGGGGGAGGAGGGGACAAAACATAAAATTGATGAAAATTAAAAAAAATTATAAATTTCGGAGGGGCAAAACTTAAAATTGATGATAAGAATAGCGCGCTCCTGAACCCATCTATCCTTTGTTTAGCAACCTATCTAACCTCTATCACAGTTGATTAACATCTAGCCACATTCAAATTCTCACTATTCTACAAAGGTATAATATGATTGACTGTTTTCTTATATGTCAATAATTAAGTTTCATTCTCCTGAAGCATGAGCCTTTATAGCACATGTAGAGGAAGCCGAGAAAAGTATGAGAATGATCCTGGAATCAAGAACTTGCATGGACATAGTAACAGTGGAACTGATAAAAGCTTTAAATAGCATTTAGTTAAACTAAACTTCCTTGAAATAGTGCATCTCATTCCATTAGTTGTATATACCATACTCTCCTGGACACACACATACTGACATCTTAAATGCAAACTTGTATCCATGTGTGCTCCTTTTCACTACATAGAATTTGATACATCGAGAACATGGGTTGAGCTAAATCAGAACTACAAACAGTTTAGGAAAATAATTCCTTACAGTTTGGTTAACTGAAAACACAATAGATGAATAACAAATTTACAAGCAAATCTAATGAAGACGAAGAACATTATATACCCAATATGTTTGTTATCATCAGACTGTTGCAGTTCAATGGGGGGTGGGGGAAGGGGAATAGATGACAAATTCATTACAATATCATAACAGAATAATGACATACAATCTCTGCATATATAAATACTGTCATAAAGTGACCAGAATGGCAGATTCTATTCATATGATATACCAAAAGGCACATTTCTTAAGTGAATGTAAAAGACGATAGTACGAGCAATTGGCAAGGTGACATGATAACCTATGAGCATAGTTAGTTTCGAGGTTTAACCAAAGATGAAAGAACGCGTGGTCGAGATGACGTGATAGCCTATGAGCATAGTTAGTTCCGAG
This sequence comes from Iris macrosiphon, assembly GCA_036927795.1. Lineage (NCBI taxonomy): Eukaryota > Viridiplantae > Streptophyta > Magnoliopsida > Asparagales > Iridaceae > Iris > Iris macrosiphon. Next base: position 11,804,816 of record JAYESA010000009.1, read on the forward strand.
GTTTAACCAAAGATCAGAGGTTCACACAAAAGTTTTCACTCTGACTATTCTCGATTTCCACGAAGAACTATATATGCTCTCAAGATTACAAAAGAATCAAAATTAATGAAAATTTTCGTTCTTCCTTGCAATCGCAGTTGCAGACGGATAGAACAAAATTACAATAAAATAAAAACTAGTTTCGTTCTTCCTTGCAAAATGCAGTTACAATAAGACAGAACGAACCAAGAAGAAAAAGGAGAAGAAGACAGAGTAAAAACATTATTCTTGCTGGGACGGTGAAGACTACCGTTGCTCAATGCAAGATTCGTGATCTATCGACGATTTGCTTCTAGGAGACAGCAAGTTCACAAGATAAATTCTGGAACGCTCGTAGTCACCTCTTTGTGTGACTCGAACGGACTCCTTTGGACTCATCATTCTTATCTTTTTGGTCTATCTCAAACGGAGACTAGAGGGATCTTTATATAGGGAATGATGGAAGCCCATCCACCTCTTCTTTTCGATGTGGGACTAAAATGCCAATATACAAAATTGATATCCCACAATCGCAACCCAATGCATAGTCCGCTCAGCGTCCGTTCAACACCCTCATGCAACACGCGCATGCAATCCGAGCATAAAATGAGCGCAACAACAGCGCACAAGCACCTTGCGACGATGCTGACGTGTTAAGTGCGCCGATAAAGTGCCACTTTGCGCCCTTGAGCCCGAGCCCGAGTCGCTAAGCCCCTTTGGGGCTTAACTCCTATGAAAATAATTCCAAGAGCATGACAAAAAGCATAAATGCGTTCATGAGGAGTTAATCCTTTTTTCTCCTAAAAAAATACCCCCACATGGCACCCATGTGCACACCTCAACTCATACAAAGTATTATATTGAGATACCCACTTGGTGATATAGCCAATGTGGGACTATCTTTACTAGTCCAAAGGCAAAAATACCAACAATCCCCCACATATTTCAATATATATGGGTTGAGTGTTCCCCACAGTGACTGGCCATCATGCATTAGGATAGACGTCGCTTCGACTTGAATCTTTCTGCATGGGTCGAACAACAGTATGATACAAGAATGGACTAAGCCTTGAATTTTGCACCATAGTTGCAATTTTTTCTACTCACGCAATGACATCAGCTGTGCTTCCGATTGCACATTAAAGGCCTTGTGCACGCCTGATTTCAGTGTATGTATTTTAGGCATCTACAAGTTTTTCCTCAAGAGACGACCTATATCTCTTTCCATACACTCTAGTGAGTTCTTTTAAAGAATCCTTGACATGAAGCCTCGAGCTTCCTTGCGGTGATACTCCGCTATGACATGGCCCAAAGCCGAGGCTAAACCTCATCGTGGTGTCATGCCACTGTAGCATGAGGTCCCAACCTCTTTATAGTGCCAAACAACATGAAGCATTGCGCTTCCTTCTAGTGTTACGCCGCTGTGACATGGCTCCCGTAGCCGAGGATTTACATATTTTACCCCTGTGGTATCACACCACTGTAATATGAGGACACCGACCTCTTTGTAGTGTAACACCCTGTTCCGCTCAAGCGGACTGTCGACTCAATCGGCAATAGTGCAACTGTCCCGACCTGCTTTGCCTCAATCAAGAAGCAAAGGATATCCAGACTTGTCCCTACAGGAATCCGACTTGGACTTTCAGAGGCTCGCTCAGACGTATCGCTCTACCGAGGTGAATCATCGCTAAGGTGGGTGGCTACGGTGAACTTGTCTTTGCTTAGCCAGCACACATAAAATCTGGAATGCTTATGCTAGTCGCTAGGTGATTCACCCCTGCATGCTAATAAATCCAACGCACCTAGCTAAGGGAATAATCCCAACTCATATTGCTTGCTAGAACATGGAAAATGAAATACTGCTTATATTCAGACCCTCGCCTGCTAAGTCCCTTAACGGTTTCAACTCTCGGCTTACCTTCGGGTCCGAGCAACGTGCCTGCTTACGTTCCTTAGAAACGCATGCTTGTCTGCTTGATTGTTACCGTATTTTCATCCAAACCCCGGAAGACTACTACGTAGTCGTTCCGTGCCTGAACGAACCTGCAAGTATCCGGGACCATTAGGTCGCCAAGGCAATCCCCGAACCAGGGACACGCATCAGGGTAACGAATACTGAACGTGAATCCTTAACGTGACAACTGAATGATAATCACATCAAGTTTATGTCTGAACGAGAATCACGTCACGTAACGAACGAATCTCAGCTCTTGGAGCAAACGCTCGTTCAGATCACGAATCATGGATTATCATTCAAGTTGTGGATTGAACTGACCCTGATCCTGACCTGCATGTCGCGAACAACTTGGAAACAAGGTTTAACGGTTCCACGGGCGGTCACCGGGGCACTGGGACCGTTCCGATCCGGATGGAACATCACGATAGTCTCACGTGCGGACAGGATGGTCTGCAGCCAACAACGAATCTTTGTTGCTTTCCATCCTTGTTCAAAGACTAAACGGTCCTTTATGGCTATGCCAGCGACTAACGTTCATATAGATAAGTCATCCTCGCTTAGCGGCTATTCGCGTGCGAGTCATTGCATCGCAACAAAGAACAACTACACACCTGAACGATCATATTAAAACGACCCTCCTGTTTGCATATGCTTGCCTCCTGAATGATTATACTTGCCCCGTGCATGAATTAACATGTTGCCTCAATGTTTGCCTTGGACAGGGAAGGAAAAATGGTAAGTTGGTAAGTCTCGCCGTGTTTCCTCAAACATCGCATGGCGCACTACCCGACACGTTAAGCTATTCAATGTTTGCATGAAACTGATCCTAAGGCAACTAGAAAGATAACTTAATAGTTGTGCACAGAACCTGTATTACGTGTTTGGATTTGTCGAGCGGGCGAGTAGCTTCCCCACCAGTGCATTCAATGTACTGATAATCCACCAGTTTGTATGCAGGGTGCGGGAGAACCTCGTTCAGTGCGGACGCCTCCAACGTGCGTGCTAAGGCCAGGAGTTCCCTCTGAAGCCTTGCAACGGTGCGTCCGGGACTGAAGCACATATACAAGACATAAGTTGTGAACATCGCCTTACCATCGCCTGTACAATCATTCCACAGTTGTAGCCACTTGGCACGCTTTTACTGTTTCAGAGAGAGGCTTGAGCGACTTGTAATCTCGGCTATACGCCGCCTGTAACACTTGTTCATATCAATAAAGAGATTACTTTACTTGTTTCAATGCTTCCGCTATATTGTCGACTCAGTGAACCTGTTACCGATGGCCTATGCGTTCATGACTCCGCTGCACTCGGACAATCTGTGCGACTCTGTGGCTTAGAACTCTTACCGCCAGCCAATGAACCATAGCCTTGCACGGGCGCAACCCCAGGCCCGTGCGGCATCACGTCCCCCGAAAGCTCGACCGGGCCATTCGTTTGGATCCCTTCCTCCCTCGCACCCGCGGGACGGGCGCGATGATTCGCTTGGCTCCCTAGACCACTGCTTGTCCTTAGTAAGTCTCGAGGACGAGACTTTTTCTAAGTTGGGTAGGATGTAACACCCTGTTCCGCTCAAGCGGACTGCCGACTCAATCGGCAATAGTGCAACTGTCCCGACCTGCTTTGCCTCAATCAAGAAGCAAAGGATATCCAGACTTGTCCCTACAGGAATCCGGCTTGGACTTTCAGAGGCTCGCTCAGACGTATCGCTCTACCGAGGCGAATCATCGCTAAGGTGGGTGGCTACGGTGAACTTATCTTTGCTTAGCCAGCACACATAAAATCTGGAATGCTTTTGCTAGTCGCTAGGTGATTCACCCCTGCATGCTAATAAATCCAACGCACCTAGCTAAGGGAATAATCCCAACTCATATTGCTTGCTAGAACATGGAAAATGAAATACTGCTTATATTCAGACCCTCGCCTGCTAAGTCCCTTAACGGTTTCAACTCTCGGCTTACCTTCGGGTCCGAGCAACGTGCCTGCTTACGTTCCTTAGAAACGTATGCTTGTCTGCTTGATTGTTACCGTGTTTTCATCCAAACCCCGGAAGACTACTACGTAGTCGTTCCGTGCCTGAACGAACCTGCAAGTATCCGGGACCATTAGGTCGCCAAGGCAATCCCCGAACCAGGGGCACGCATCAGGGTAACGAATACTGAACGTGAATCCTTAACGTGACAACTGAATGATAATCACATCAAGTTTATGTCTGAACGAGAATCACGTCACGTAATGAACGAATCTCAGCTCTTGGAGCAAACGCTCGTTCAGATCACGAATCATGGATTATCATTCAAGTTATGGATTGAACTGACCCTGATCCTGACCTGCATGTCGCGGACAACTTGGAAACAAGGTTTAACGGTTCCACAGGCGGTCACCGGGGCACTGGGACCGTTCCGATCCGGATGGAACATCACGATAGTCTCACGTGCGGACAGGATGGTCTGCAGCCAACAACGAATCTTTGTTGCTTTCCATCCTTGTTCAAAGACTAAACGGTCCTTTATGGCTATGCCAGCGACTAACGTTCATATAGATAAGTCATCCTCGCTTAGCGGCTATCCGCGTGCGAGTCATTGCATCGCAACAAAGAACAACTACACACCTGAACGATCATGTTAAAACGACCCTCCTGTTTGCATATGCTTGCCTCCTGAATGATTATACTTGCCCCGTGCATGAATTAACATGTTGCCTCAATATTTGCCTTGGACAGGGAAGGAGAAATGGTAAGTTGGTAAGTCTCGCCGTGTTTCCTCAAACATCGTACGGCGCACTGCCCGACACGTTAAGCTATTCAATGTTTGCATGAAACTGATCCTAAGGCAACTAGAAAGACAACTTAATAGTTGTGCACAGAACCTGTATTACGTGTTTGGATTTGTCGAGCGGGCGAGTAGCTTCCCCACCAGTGCATTCAATGTACTGATAATCCACCAGTTTGTATGCAGGGTACGGGAGAACCTCGTTCAGTGCGGACGCCTCCAACGTGCGTGCTAAGGCCAGGAGTTCCCTCTGAAGCCTTGCAACGGTGCGTCCGGGACTGAAGCACATATACAAGACATAAGTTGTGAACATCGCCTTACCATCGCCTGTACAATCATTCCACAGTTGTAGCCACTTGGCACGCTTTTACTGTTTCAGAGAGAGGCTTGAGCGACTTGTAATCTCGGCTATACGCCGCCTGTAATACTTGTTCATATCAATAAAGAGATTACTTTACTTGTTTTAATGCTTCCGCTATATTGTCGACTCAGTGAACCTGTTACCGATCGCCTATGCGTTCATGACTCCGCTGCACTCGGACAATCTGTGCGACTCTGTGGCTTAGAACTCTTACCGCCAGCCAATGAACCATGGCCTTGCACGGGCGTGGATCACGCTCGTGCGGCATCACGCCCGGATGGGTTAAGCGATCGTTCCGCGGGAGCGCTGGCGAGGGTGATTCCCGCCTTGCGGGAACGGCCGATTGCCTGCGGGAGATCGGGGCGTGACATGTAGTACTTCCTACACTCATCATTCTATAACATTTGGCTACCTACCTATGTGCGGTGCTACGCTGCTGTGACATGGCTCGCAAAGCAGAAGCATTACCCTTACCGAGGAACCTCTTGGTGGTGTTACCCACTGGAGCATGAAGACCTTACGCTCCTTTGTAGTGCAGTGCTACCGTTCTTCCTGTTAAGCACACCAGACATTCAAAATGCCTGATAACTCAGTAAGGCATCTAAGCCATCTTCCCACATGACTTGTTCTACACAAAAGAATAATTAGTAGACAACAGTGGTTCTGGGTCCGTAATCCCTCAATATCTCAAATGACTACCCACTGTTCCTGATATTCTCTCAGTCAATGGTCCTTCCTTGAACCAATAGCTAGATGCCTAGTAGATTTCTCTTTAAACTAATAACATAAAACTAAATGGTAGGATTGTAAATACACAATATCAGAGGTCCTCCAAGCCCATATATGTTGTGTCCTTGACTATATGCGATGTTACGCCGTTGTGACATGACCAAAGCCGAGGTTCACTCCCTCGTGTGGTGTCACGCCACTGTAACATGGAGTACTATACTTCTTTATAGTTCTTGGGATCAGCTGGCACTGGAGGCCATACATGAACGAATCTGCCAGACTCTCATGGCTCCGATCATCAAATATTGTAATGATCTACGCTAGCTACGCTCATTCAGTGTCATGTACTGGCCCTTGAGGCCTATCATGAACGGATCCACCAGATTTATCTCACTTCGATCATTAAATTACTGTAATGATCCACGCAATATGTACTCATTCAGTGTCCTGTATTCTATTTACATAATTCTCTTCAAACTGTTTAAGAGATGAACGGATGCCACTGTTGCAGCTTTCTGATTTTCACAGTATGTCGGTATCACCCAAATCTGTTTACTAACTCAGCATCCATACAACAAAAGCTATGTCAGGCCTGGTGGAACACGCAGCTTGAATCATTCACCAGATGATGCTCGAGTACACCAACTGTCTGATGCTTTTCCTTGGATTTGGCATTATATTCATGTCACACCTGAGGAGTATCGTCCCTGATACCCAAAGCGTGTGATCAATATTTCATGCTGAGAGCTTGTGACTAAGCAAGGCCACCTGACATCCGGATTATCTTATATCCTCATGATGACATTCACAATCCCATGTTCTGAGTTTGGACAAAAAGGAAATCTTTGTTAGTAACACTTCTGTGTCCACAACGGGGACTAGCAAGTCGTCCATATAGATACAAATGATGACTCCTCCATTATCAGCGAACTTCGTGTACACACACTTGTCCGTCTCGTTGATCATGCGATAACTTTGACTAGATGACTAGTCAAACTCCTGCTGCCACATCCTGGGAATTGCTTCAGGCCGTATCGAGATATCACCAACTCACGGACTGTCTTCAAACTTGAATGACAATAGTTTTGACTATTGTCCGTGAATCTCTCATATCTATCTTCATCCAAGACTTGATGTCTTTCCATCATTTGGTAAATAACCAAATTGTGCATAGCAACTACGATAATCATTATCCTGATCTATGATACCCTCATCGAGGTGCCAAGGATCTCAATCCCCTATTATTTGAGAAAACCCCTAGGCAGATAGCCTTGTCATGAACTCAACTGTTCTGTCTGGGTTTATCTTCATCGACTTGAAGATCTGATAAGCATCTGATTGGTTTAGCTCCTTCAGGCAGATTGACCAATACCCAAGTATTTTTGGAGGTTATTAAGTCATACTCATTATTTATAGCCTCCCTCCAGAAGACAACATCTCTGGTCTTCATCGTCTCATCATAGGTAAGCAAATCTGCTTCCACATGATATGTGACAAAATCTTTTTCGAAGTCCTTCACTCTCCTCACTCGCTTAGACACCGGCTCTGCGAGTTCTGGTTCGATCATTGTCATTGGGATGACAACTTCTTCTTGGACTACATCTTCGTTGGAAGCTTCAGCCTCCTATGCACCCACACTATTTTTTAAAATATCCGCGATAACAATGTTCTTGTGCCTTGCAAATTTATCTTCGAGGAGTTCTGCGTCGCGAGATTCAATGATATGATTTAATTCGATATCAAAAAATCTCCGAGCATTACTCTTCTCAGCATCACCCTGAAAGAATGTCTTCGTAGTTCTCGATTCCAGCTTCTGAATCTTTAATTCCGGAAGCTTCACAGATGCCAGACACCCCCACACTAGAATAATGTTCAAGTTGGGTCTGACTCTGAACCAGAGTTCCTGAGGAGTGACATCGAAAGTTGCGTATGGTATTCTATTTAGAATAAATGTATCCGTTAGCACAACTTCTCCCCAGAAGTAGTTTGGAAGGTCCGTAGTCAACAATATTGAGTTCATCATCTCTATCAACGTCATGTTCTTCCTTTTAGCTACTATATTTGATTGAGAAGAATATGGAGCAGTTGTCTCATTGACAATTTTATTTTCTTTGCAGAACGATGCGAATTCAATAGACCTATACTCTCTGCCTAGATTACTTCTGAGTCTCTTGAGTTGTTGCCCCATTTGATGTTCAGCCTTAACCCTGAACTTCTTGAACTTCTCGAATGCTTCGTCTTTTAACTAGAGCAGATAGACAAATGCGTACTTCGAATAGTCATCGATAAAATTAATGAAGTACTTCATTTTGGCCTTTGTGGAGAACTGCTTGAAGTCACAGATATATGAGTGAACCAACTCCAGAAGATCTGTACTTGGGTTTATCCATTTGAACGATTTTCTTGTGATCTTTGTCTGCGCACAGACCTTAGACTTCTCCACCTCCTTACCCCCACATTTGGAGATAAACCCTAGACTAGACATCTGGCAGTACGAAGTACATGTCCTAGTCTGGGGTCCTACAACTCTTACAATGAGATTTCAGTCACAAGCAGAAGGTCGAACATCCATTTGAAACTGAACGCCTTGTTTCAAAGTATGTCTCCAGCCAAGATATCACCATCTGGCAAACATGGATGTTCACCTTCAAGTCTGCAATAGACTTCCTGAGATCAGGTCCTTGGTAATCACTGGTACGTTGCTACACGCACTCCTTTGACTGTAACTTCTCGAAGTTCAGAACCATTGGCCCAATTCCCAGATCGTCTGCTTGATTCTTGCTTGCCATCAAGACCTTCACCACTGAAAGGTTCGATCTTAATCAACAGCTCTTCCTAAAGCACATGTGGCCAGATGCACCCGTTTCCATCCACTTGTCAGCAACCATGCCATAGGACTTAACCTGTGCAATCATAGCAACCAAGTAAGTAATCAAAGGAACCAAATTTAGTTATACCTTGCTATATTGGTCGGATTGGTTCTACTTTCAAGTTCTAATTTCAGCCATGCGTCAGGTCCTGTATAGTGCAGTGACCTTCATGTGCATAGGCCACCATGCGCCAATCCATGCGCATAAGCCACCATGCGCTAATCCATGCGCATAAACGACCATCCGTCAATCTATGCGCATAAGCCACCATGCGCCAATCCATGCGCATAAGCCTTCATGCGCGTCCTGCATGCGCAGAGACCATCATGCGCATTGAGACACTATGCGTCCAGCTCTGCCATGTGCCAAGATGCCAAGACTTCCAATGCGCTGCCATGCGCCAATTCTTTCAAAGCTCCAAGTCCTGTCATGTGCAAAGGTATGTCCCTTGTGCGCATATTCTGCAATCCTTGGTCATCTTATAATTTTTCTTCCAACTGGAATGCGCGTCATTCAGTCGCTATCTCCTCCATCCTCGGAGTAGGTACCGACAACTCACTTTCAACATTTGACAAATGACTCCTTCCCTCATCCAAATGTTCGAAGTAAATTCCGTCAATCTTTTCATGTTTGTGAAAACTTGTGTCCAGAAGACTTGAACGGATGTTCTCCATCTTTATTCGGATCTTGTTTTGAGATTGTTAATCCCGGGGCTTAACCAAAGATGGAAGAACGCGTGGTCGAGATCAGAGGTTCACACTAAAGTTTTTACTCTGACTATTCTCGATTTTCACGAAGAACTATATAAGGATTCTGATTATAACTTGCTCTCAAGATTACAAAAGAATAATAATTAACCAAACTTTTCGTTCTTCCCTGCAATCGCAGTTGTAGACGGACAGAACACAGTTACAATAAAATAAAAACTAGTTTTGTTCTTCCTTGTAAAACGCAGTTGCAATCAGACAGACGAACCAAGAAAAAAAATGGAGAAGAAGATAGAATAAAAATTATTCTTGCTCGGACGGTAAAGACCACCGTTGCTCAAAACAAGATTCATCCTCTATCGAGGATCTACTCCTAGGAGCCAGCAAGTTCATAAGAGAATTTCTGGAACGCTCGTAGTCACTTCTTTGTGTGACTCGAACGGACTCCTTTGGACTCATCTTTCTCAACTTTTTGGTCTATCTCAAAAGGAGGCTAGAGGGCTCTTTATATAGGGAAGGATGGAAGTCCATCCTCCTCTTCTTTCCGATGTGGGACTAAAAAGCCAATATACAAAATTGATATCCCACAATTGCAGTCCAATGCATAGCCCGCTCAGCGCCCGTTCAGTGCCATTTCAGTGTCCGCTCATGCAACAGGCGCATTCAATCCGAGCATAAAATCCGCGCACGAGCGCAACAACAACGCACAAGCTCCTTGCGACGATGCTGACGTACAAAGTTCAAAGTGCGCCAACAAAGCGCCATTTTGCGCTCGAGTCCGAGTCGCGACTTAGCTCCTATAAAAATAATTTCAAGAGAATGACAAAAAGCATAAATGCTTTCACATGGCACCCATGTGTCCCACCATATCCCATGTGCACATCTCAACTCATATAAGTATTATATTGAGATACTAACTTGATGGTGTAGGCAATATGTGACTATCTTTACTAGTCCAAAGACAAAAATACCAACAATTTCAACTGGTACAGGAAGACTTGCAGCAGGATCTATTAATTGAACAAGAGACTGACAGAGGAAGAGAGAGAGAGAGAGATACAACAACAATTAAGAAAAGAGATTTTGCAGGAAGAGATTCCGCTACTTCTTCATAGTATGGCAGAATTATAGGGATTATTCCAGTGCATGTATTTGCATGAACACAAGGGCCGGGGAATAGCCAGCCAGTTTAGAGTTTAAGTCCGCAAGTTGCTTAGCGACTCGGACAAAGAATAAAAAGTAATACTTTGATGATCTAAATAGAATTAAATTTTTAATTAAAAATATTAGGACTTAAAACTTTAAACTGGTATAAAATCTAGGATCTAAACGCTAATTAGTCCTATAATATATAAATTCAGTTCCAGCACAGCCCGAGTCCACCAAATATTGGGCTTGCGCTTAAAACGGTTACACGACAATCCAATCCACTGCATCCCAAGCAAAGTTACTGGCTCCTTTGATGAAATTGGGCTAAGAGTCCATTTACTTGCAAGATTAGAAGGCCCATATCTTGTATTCTGCACGTAAATTCATCTTTGCTTGCAATCGTTTATTAGTTATCGTCATTCTTAGGTGACGATTGGTTCAATGTTTTGTATTCTTATGACTGGATTTTAGATTTCTTTTTCATGGAAAATGAATTCAACATTTTTATACCCACGTTTGGTTAGATTATGCTAGAAATATAAAAATGAATATTAATTTATTAAGTTTTTCATAATCGTTTGATGTTTTTATTATCTAAATTTACATGTTTGAGATAGAAGTTAAAATTTTGAAAGTAAAATAAGGGTATTATTGTCCAACAAAATATTCAAACAACATTTATAGGAAAACAAAACTATTCCCAAATTGAAAGTTGGAAGTGAAATTTCACTTCTTTTGTTTAAGTGATTTGAAGTACTACAAGTTGGAAGTGAAAATTCATAGGTTTGGAGTGTGGATATTAATTGAAGTGATTTGAAAAAGTATATTTTTTCTACTTTCTTTATTATTTTATTATATTTACTAGTATATATGCACGTGTGTTGCACGTATTTTATACTTACTTGGGAAGAACAAACAATAGTTCCTTAATTGTTCACTACTTAAAAAAAAATCTTTAATTTTTTTTATTACTTGGGAAGAGCAAACAACAACTCTTTTTTTTCTTCTAAATATGTAATTATCTAACTATCCATGTTAAATTTAATGAACAATTTTTATTAGTAAACATTGGTAAGGATATTATATAAATATAAATGCACGTGCAGCAGCGCTGCAAGTATTTTATACGTGTATTTTAATCATATACAATTAGAAGAATATGATATGTATTTATAAATTATATGTTCAATTGATCACGTCACCAATGACTAATTATTTCTGCGGATAATTAATCATATTTCTTTTACCCTCCTCCTTCCTCCGGGCTTGGGACCGGCAATGCAAAGCAAAGCTTGGCATAGGCGGAGTTAAAAAAGTTATAATATTTTTTTAGTTTTTTCATGTCAATCTTTTTTTAGTTTCTTATACATATATATATTTTTTAGGTTTTTTGTTTGTTTGTTTGTTCCTCTCCAATTTCATGGACTAAATATTAAATTAATAACTATCATTAACACATATCATTGTTACATGCCATTAATACATCACGATATACAATATTTCTGGTATATGTCCCTCGGAGTCCAAGAGTAAATTCATTCTTAACCAAAACTTTTGTTGTAACTCTTGCAACTCCTCTCGATAAGGCTACATAAAGTTGACCATGACTAAAAACAGGTTCCGGAAGATATATCCCTACATTAGGTATAGTTTGTCCTTGTGATTTATTAATGGTCAATGCAAAGCTCAATTTAATAGGAAATTGCTTTCTTATAAAAGTAAATGGCATGTCTACATTTTCAGAAGCTTTAAGAGGCATGCGTGGAATAAAAACTCTAGTACCATAAAAATATCCGGTTGCAATTTCAGCATCAATAAGATTGACATAAAATTTATGACAAATTAATCTTGTCCCATTACACAATCCCACGCTAGGGTCCAAATTTCTAAGTAACATGATTGGAGATCCTATCTTTAGAGTAAGTTTGTGTGGAGGTAATCCACCAGGTGAGATGGTATTTAGAAACTCTTGCTGATACAAATTTAGAGTATCATCTTCCACACAATCAAATGAATAATATATTGTTTCCTGTCCAGGAAACAATGATATAATTTTATTGTTGAGCTTATCAACAATTTCATTTTTTGATGCTAATAAAGCTCGTCCAATTACGTAATCAATATCATAGGCATTTTCTTGAAGGGGAGGAAATACTGAATTTACTAATTCTTTTACTGATTGTTCACCTCGCCAATGAATTCTTATTTCATCAGGCAACCTAATCATATCTGTATCAATACATGGTTTATCTCCATTACCAACACGTAATAGAAATTCAGAAAAGCATGGATCATTTCTGGCACGCATATTTTCTTTTAGATGAATAATTTGAACATCCGACCAAAATAAAGATTTGACAACACATGCATCAATCGTCTCTGCCCGTGTTCCATGCCTAACAACTGGGAGTACTTGGCGAAAATCACCTCCTAGAACCATAACTTTTCCTCCAAAGGAAAGATCGGTTCCGGTAATGTCCCTCATTGTCCTATCCAATGCTTCAAAAGCATGTCGATGAGCCATAGTAGCTTCATCCCAAATGAGTATATCAGCAAGTCGTAAAAGTCTAGCAAGATCTGATTGTCTGCTAATCGAACATGTAGAAGTAGAATCTAAGACAATTGGAATCTTGAATCTTGAATGTGCAGTTCGTCCTCCTGGCAATGCTGTTGCTGCTATTCCAGATGTAGCAGTTGCAATTGCAATATAATTTTTACTCCTTAAAAATTCTAAAATTGTACGATATAAGAATGTCTTTCCCGTACCACCAGGCCCATCTACAAAAAAATGAATTTTTTTTTCTTATTAATAGCATCAATTATCATATTAAATGCAGCTCTCTGATCGGGGTTCAACTTATCATTAGCCAACAAATCTTCCTGAGGGATGTCTATCGACTTTTCTTCTAAAATCAATCATGACATAAAGTGATCAGTATCAAGTTCTATAGTCATTTCTGGCAAATCATAGTCAGAAATACGCTTGTTGTAGTGAAGGAGGAGGTTGCTAATATCTTGAAGAAGACAATTTATAAGATATGTATTAATATGATTCGTGTTACTCTTCGATGTATAATCTTCCATCATATTAATATGAAACTCATCCCACAAACTACGAACCTCGGTTGGCTCACAGTAGACTAAAATAGTGACAACCAATCTTCTTAGAGCAACAGGCAAATGAGTCTCTGCATCATCTCTTAAACAACTTCTAATACTATCATCATTTTCAAGTAGACCTCTCTTTTCTGCTGCTTGCTTGAAAGTTGAGTATGAAATATTATGCACAGTAAGTAAATCATCAAAAGACGTAGGGCCTCTAACATGAAGAAGAAGTATTCTCAAATAATAACGTTCACCTTCCGATGGGGACACAGTATATATTCTACCAATGACTCTACGATTATTTATTCTACTTACCCATTTTTTTTTCCTTTCCATCCCACCAATAATGTTCCGAAATTTCATGGTACAAATATTGACGCGCTTCTTCATCAATAAAATTTACAACAAAAAACTCAGTAAGCATAGTTTTTAATCGTTGGCCGTCACATAAAATATTATGTATATGTTCATGACTTTAAAATCTAACTTGTTGTCTATCAAGCAAATGCAATTGCAAAGATATAACAGTAGGATAAATACCGTTCATTGGAAATTTATAAATCCTCCAAAATGCCTCAGGGGCACAGATCCAACGTGCATTTACAAAATTGGATATTTCATCATCTCCTATTAGTCTATTGCTAACACCAAATGAAACTCTGTAAGGTCCTTTATAAACATACTTGTATAAATATTTTACTGATTGAATGCTTGAACATATTTCTACATTTATATGGCATTCATACTTGAGAAGCAAATATGGATTATAAGGAACTACCCATCGATTATCTAGCATGTGACCACCTACTTGTACTTGTCGTCCATTATCACGTCTTCTATAGATCGGGTATGAGTTATCTCCCTGCAGAGTCATATGGGCAAATGCTTTAGGGAATCCTTTTTTATATCTACCATTTTTTCATACAGATTGCACCAGGGTTAAGGGGCCCACATGGATTATGCATCATATGTTTTATAACAACATTATACAATTCAATTTCAGTTTCTGGGCATGGAATTTCGGCATGAACAAATTCATCATATTCATCAGGGTTATTTATTTTATCACTTTCATCAAAAATAATTAAAATATGAGAATGTGGAAGCCCTCTTTTTATTTATTTTATCACTTTTATTTTATCACTTTCATCAAATTCATCATATTCTACCGCTACCATTTCTACCGCTAGCAAGATTCTCATCAATATTGACACCCATCGATGTAAATGAAAATGAGTGATTGTAAGAACGAATGTTTTGCCTAAAATGTTTTCCCTCTTCACCTTGATCAAAGAATAGTTCAACCAAGTCCTCCGGTGCTACATGTCTTGGCAAAAAACATAATTATCCTTTAGAGCAACAAACCTCAAAACTCTCATGAATGAATATTTTTGCCCTGCAGTATGGACAAATAACAGGTTCTGGCAATATGCAACGTTGAAAATCTTGGGTTTGAATAAATCCTTTTGCACATTTGTAAACTCCACGCCCTCTAGTCAACCGCCTTCTTGTGGCAGACCATCCTATACTTGGTAATTCAGTTTCTAATGCACCATCTGTGATTAAAACCACATTAAAAAAATTATAATGGTAAGATTGGTGGAAGCGATAATGTATTATTTCAAATGATTAATTATATTCATGTGTGGGCAGAAAATCTACTATAAAAAAAGGTTAAATTACCAGCTAAGGTGAACTCAACATGCAACAATGAGGACTTCAGGATCGCGGCGGGTTTGCAAGCTGAAGATGGTTTCAACTTTTTCCAGGTTTAAAAATAGTAGTATTCTGAATTAGAATTTTGTGCTGATATATGTGAACCTTCTGTTATGACTGTGAGATGGAACAGCTATGTTGTCTTGACCTTGAGAGGGAACAATTTGCTAGTATTGAATAAAATTAAAATGTTGGATGTTTAGCCAAGTTATATATAAGTTGAATATTTCATCAAATTGCCATTAAGCCACCATAAAGCTCTACCAATGTTCATAAAGCCTAGTATTGAATAAATATTGAATAAAATTATAATGGTAAGATATATTTGTAAAGTAGTATAAGCAGAGCTACTTATGGTTTAAATGTCCAGATTGGTGGAAGCAATATGTTGTTGGCAACTTACGTTTGCCTGATAGACAAAATTTGCCAGAAATTCCGGTAATAGACATGTCAAAAATCTAACTTGTTGTCTACCAATACATTTGCTCAAATTATCATTAATATTAGTTACTAAGACTCGGTTCAAATCAGACGCACAAAATGGACAAATCAGACTCGGTTCAAATCATCGCACAAAATTATTATGTATGCAACCACCAAGTGTGCATAACTAACAGCAAATTTTAACTCAGTTTTTTTTTAACTCAGTTTGCCTGTTATAACCCAGTTTTTTTTGATCTACTGAGTTAGCACACATATAGGATATGCAACCACCAAATGTGCATAACTACCAGCAACCACCAAGTGTGCGATGAACAAAAGCTGAATGAGAGAGTGAGCACACATTGTGATTACTTCACTCTCTACCAGCAACCACCAAGTGTCCATTTCATGGCGTGCAGAAAAATTCTAACATGGATATAAAGAAAATGTAACTAATAATGATGAGAGAGTGAGCACCTTCAAGTCTTTGGTTTGTTTCGTCGGTAACTCTTGCATTCGTATGTCTTTGATATCGCAGTCTATCACGTTCTTGACGTGCATTTCTTTGCTGTTCATTTTCAGCCCGTCGACACAACCGTCTTTGTTGAAGCAAAGCTTGTCTTTCATCAATGCTCAAATTTTGACGTCTACTACGTTGAGCCTGTCGACGTCGTTCACATACGAAATCACTATTTGACATGGTAGAAAGTACAAATAGATAGATTAGAAGGAGGTATGGTAGAAAGTAAGTCTCACACTGAGATAAATACTTCACAATACATAGGAAGAGGAAATGACAGCCACCAAAGGAAGTCAAAAAGGCATATGCATTCATTAGCGTTATTTTTTCGGAAGTCTAAAAGGCACATTCATTAGAGTTGTTTTTTTTTGAAGTCTAAAAGGCAGCAATGCTTAAATGATGCAATTTGAACGGTTAATCTTAGAACCTATAACACATTGGGCAGTGGACTATTTTAGCGTGTATTCTTGGAAGATTGAAAGGCACATGAGTACCCCACCAAGTGTCCATTTCATGGCGTGCAGAAAAATTCTAACATGGATATAAAGAAAATGTAACTAATAATGATGAGAGAGTGAGCACCTTCAAGTCTTTGGTTTGTTTCGTCGGTAACTCTTGCATTCGTATGTCTTTGATATCGCAGTCTATCACGTTCTTGACGTGCATTTCTTTGCTGTTTATTTTCAGCCCGTCGACACAACCGTCTTTGTTGAAGCAAAACTTGTCTTTCATCAATGCTCAAATTTTGACGTCTACTACGTTGAGCCTGTCGACGCCGTTCACATACGAAATCACTATTTGACATGGTAGAAAGTACAAATAGATAGATTAGAAGGAGGTATGGTAGAAAGTAAGTCTCACACTGAGATAAATACTTCACAATACATAGGAAGAGGAAATGACAGCCACCAAAGGAAGTCAAAAAGGCATATGCATTCATTAGCGTTATTTTTTCGGAAGTCTAAAAGGCATATTCATTGGAGTTGTTTTTTTTTGAAGTCTAAAAGGCAGCAATGCTTAAATGATGCAATTTGAACGGTTAATCTTAGAACCTATAACACATTGGGCAGTGGACTATTTTAGCGTGCATTCTTGGAAGATTGAAAGGCACAAGAGTACCCCTAACATAATTTTATTAGTTCATAACCATGCATTATTATGTAAGGTTATTTGTGGAATTAAAAATATTCATGGTGAAGCGAAGTTTTGGCATTATAGAGTAGTATTCATGGTGAAGCCAAGTTTTGGCATTATAGAGTAGTATAGAATAGATAACCATGCATTATTATGTAAGTTATTTGTGGAATTAAAAATATTCACGGTGAAGCCAAGTTTTGGCATTATAGAGTAGTATAAAATAGATAACCATGCATTATTATGTAAGGTTATTTGTGGAATTAAAAATATTCACGGTGAAGCCAAGTTTTGGCATTATAGAGTAATGTATATATGTATATATATATATATATATATATATATATATATATATATATATATGAGTAATGCTATTCGTACCTTCAAAATATTTCTTCAAACTATCTTTTCTTATGTTGCGGCTGACGTGGCATGCTAAATAACATTATGTGATAGCTGACATGACACCTGACATAAAAAATTTTAACCAAAAAAATTAATCACCGAAATTTTTTTAATATTAATATTTTTTCCTTTTTCTGTTTCTCTCTCTCTCCCCCACCAAAGTCACTCTTGTTCCCCCAACAAACACCGTTCCGTAGCTCTCATTTTGTTTCCGAGCGGCAATGCGACCACCATACGCGTCTCCTCTCCGAACGGCTCACTTTTGCGTCCACACCCTTGTTAAAAACTCGTATGTGGATGAAGCCAAGAAATAGACTTTTAACTATAAGCGACTTTGTAAAATTATGTTCGCATTTCCATGCACAACCAAACACATAAAATACCGACAGCGGGTACAAATCCAAAGTTTTCGCCCGCTTCAATGTCCAATCCGACATCCAAACAGGCCCCAGTTGTCAGTGGTTGCTACTGTGTGCTCAACGGGAAAGTGAAAAATCCATCTATGTCCAAGACTTGTTGGGTACGTTCATGACTTGGGGCAATCCACGGGAAAGTGGAAAATCGGTTATTATTTAAATACATAACATCCATACGCTATTACTAGTGAATTTTTTCAACTACAATAAATAAAATATAAATTATACGTAGGAAAAATAAATTTTAAACCA
The DNA here is from genome assembly GCA_036927795.1 of Iris macrosiphon. Taxonomy (NCBI): domain Eukaryota; kingdom Viridiplantae; phylum Streptophyta; class Magnoliopsida; order Asparagales; family Iridaceae; genus Iris; species Iris macrosiphon. The sequence continues at coordinate 11,823,346 of JAYESA010000009.1, forward strand.
AAAATACTTAATGGCTCCCTCCCTTTAGAGGTGCAACTCGGACGGCTTGGATCGGACTTGAGCTTAACCCGATTACACATAAACTTAGCCCAAGTCCAAGTCCGACCCGACCTCGGATTCAACATATGTAGTCCAAGACCAAGTTCGAAGAAACGGGTTGGATCGAATCCATCGGGTTTATCGGACTCTAATATGATATTAAAAATAATTTTAAACAAAAATAATATTAAATACATAATCAAATAGCAATTAAGTCTCAATTATTACAAAATTCAAACTAAAATAAAATTTAGGACAATAAGTTAAAAAGTTTCGATGTAAATTTTTAGAGTTTAAATTTTTTATTTAAGAAGTATGAAACAATATTTATATAAATAAATATATAAATTATATATATGTCGGATTTTAAATTTTTTGGGTGATCCGACACATGAATCTGATTTCTATCCAGTTTTTGATCGAATTCAAATATTTTAATTCGAACATGAACATCTTCAACCCTAACCGGGTTAACTCAATCCCTACAAACCCCCCCCCCCCCCCCCCCCCCCAACATCATTCAGGGACCATAAAGCAGTGCTGGTTTTAAACTCCTAGGCTATATAAAGTGAGTTCATATATTTAGGTGAAATAAATATAGACTGTAGCATTGATTGAGAAATTTGCAGTCAAACATCTATAGATTCACAGAAATCTCATGCTCAATATTAGTCAGTTGACATGAAAATTCCAGACTAAACCCTAGCTGCAAATTATACTCCTTTGATGATAATATACATTTTTTTTAAAATTCATAAGAAGCATCTTAGTTTTACAAAATTAAGCTGAAAGAATAAACTTTTGCAAAATTTCAAACAAATGTCTTATGGTATGGCATTTTTCAAACAAACGTTGGATGAACTAACGTTCGGATTTTCGAACGCTACAAATTTTATGCCATATAAAGAAGGTGGAGGGAGCTATTTCATTTACACAACAAATTCAACTATTCCTCCCTCAATAAGTTCTAAACTCACAAGCTCTCAATTTAGAATTACAATATGTAATCTTAATGTATCAAAGTGTAAGAATATGGTGCTGATATGAAGGTGCAGTAAATGAGCTATCCTACAAAGAATGTCTAATCCAAATTCTTATGTAGTGCCTTGCTCCGCGATGGCCCTATGTACAAGAGATATCGCTCAACTGGCTCGAGCAAAAGCCTTTTTGAAGAGTTCCCAGATCGAAACACAAGACGATTGATCTATGTGAGTAGGCAGAACTTCATTCTCTGATTCTTGCACGCCTTAATAATGAATCTGACTTTTTATAATGCTTGTTGCTAAGTAGAGAATGTTAGCATGGGAATGATAGAACGAGAACCTGTATGCTTAACTAGAGAACGTGTAATGCTTGTCATTGAAAAGAATCTTGCCATGCTAAGTAAAAGAATAGAATGTTGCATGCTAAGTTACGTTGACACAAGTATCAAATGAACCATATGCTAATAAGAAGAGTAATAAGATGTCATAAACTTGCCCATTCTTGTATGCTAAAGTTAGAATGAACTCCTGCCATGCTAAGGAGTAGAGTAGAAAGTTTGCATAAACATGCTCTGTTTCATTGCGATGGTAAGGTAGAATTACATACTTAGAATACAAGAGATAGAAATTGCATGCTAGATTTATATAATCATTGTCGTGATCGCTTATAATATGTTTCACTTTCCTGTTTCCTTATATCGAACTGCTAAAGATAGAATTATATGAATAACTCATACTGTGTGTTATTGAACCTATCGATCGATTGAAAAGAAAAGAAAAGAAAAAAAGATTGAACCTGTCACTTGATTGAATAGAAGAGATTGAAGAGCTACTGGCTCTATCGCTTGATTGAAAACTCTGTTTGTTTCTGGACATGTGCATCATATAGTCTTTATCTGATAGAATTGCATCCATGCATTGGTCTAAAAACTTGTGCACAAGGTTTATCTCTCGAGCGGTTCCTGTGGTACTAGAGATCGTTCGGCCTGGGAGAGATCTGAACACCCTGAGGCTAGAAGTCCTTATTTTCGGGAGGGTGTGACTATTAGTGTAATGTTGAACCATGAGTCCCGGCTACTATTTTGAGCGTATTTTAGTGCAAAGTAACTATGTTCGGCCAGCAATATATTGGTAAATAATTCAAAATATTTTATAATTTATGTGACAAACAATAGTACATTTGCACCAAAAATCAAATGTGTTTGCCAACACTCTAAATTATCTTGTGCAAAAGTCGTACAATAGTTCTCGTACTAAATTAAAGTCACTTACGATGTGTGACTTTATCAAAACAAGTAACAGGCAATACAATTTAAGCACGTAAAAATTTTATTAGAAAATAATTTAAATTATAATTTATTATAGATAGTAATTTTTCGTGGTATCAAATCCATTCAACCGGAAAAAAAATCTTATATCTTATTCACATAAATTAGAAATGTTCGACTATAATTAGATATTATTATGTAGTTAAACAATTAATTAAAATTTTATTTTAATTTTTTTTCAATTATATGAGTATATTTTTTTTTAATTATATGAGTATATATATAAAGTGTACGGATATAAAGTCGCGTAAATCAAACTATCTACAAGAGATAAGCTTTCTATTTGTTACTAGTCAAGTTCGCGTGTGTACTAAAAAAATTAGATAAATATTTAATTTATATTAAAATAATTTAAATATAATTTGAAAATATTTGAATTATAATTTATTATAAATATATTTTTAAATTTTGAATATGTGTTTAACTAGATAATGACATGTCTTTAGTTTAAATATAATTTAAAATTTGAATAAATTTTAGAATTTGTTACATGTAAATTGGTTTTTAATTTTTTTTCAACTACGCAATAAGAAAATATATGTTATTTTTTAATTTTATATATTGGTAGTTGATGATATACGTACGACGTTGACGTCTCATTTTTAACCGTATTATAATAGTAGAGATAATTAGTTAGAATAAAAATATATCAGGAAATTTGCTCCAAGGAGACTATTTTTAATAAAATTAGGTAAAACAAAAGAATAAGTAAAAATTACTTAGAAAGACAGGTTCCGCCATTGTCATATCCTATATATATATATATATATATATATATATATATATATATATATATATATATATATTCCTAAATAAATTTTTTCTAGTTAAAATCTACTCTTTATATTTTAAATGAGTGATTTAAATAAAAATATTTCAGCTCTTAAGAAGGCATTAAATTTATATTGTCCAGATTTTTTTTCTATTTAGTTCTTTCATAAATTTATGCAATTGCATAAATTTTCTTAGCCACATAACCTATTAGGTGACACATAGCTGAATAGGGTGTTCCAACACTAAAGACATCATTATGATGTCTTGAGATTTTTGTTAGAGGTAGCATATATTCACCTTCGGTCTCTCTCCCTTGACTTCACCTTTCCTTTCTTTTCCTCCACTGAACCATTCTCGCTCTTAATCTTTATCTCTTTCCCTCTCCTCCACTTTCTTTCCCTTATATTCCGTCTTCACCTTACTGCAGTTGCTTCTGCTGCGGCTGCTGTTGCCACTTCTGCCGCGGCTGCCGAGCGTCGTCGACGACCGGTCTGGCCACCCCCTGGCCGACCCCCAGTAACTCCGGCGGCTCCGGTCATCCTCCATCCTCTTTGAGGGTTCTTTCCAATTCTAAGTATAAATTCATTTATACTTTTTCCTAAATACTTTTGATTAGAATTATAGACATTGATCATGTATCCTAAATTTTTAGGTTATATTTGAAAGGATTTTGTGAAAATTAAGGTATGATCTTCTCCAATTTGAAAATCAACAATCAAGGCAAGCCCTTTTCTTTTTTTCTCTCTTGAAATAATTTTCTTGTTCATTTGGAACAACTAAATAAAAGATTTTAAATCATAATTATTGCTATTCAAATATCTCAAAATTTGAATTTATATATATATACATGTTCTAAACTTTGGGTTGTAATTCATGATAAGGACACTACGACACAAGGATACTCATGTACGGATTCATAAATTCAATAGTATTAAATACAGTGGTTTTCAACATATATTATACTCATAAATTATCTTAAGGTTATGAGAATATATATATATATATATATATATATATATATATATATATATATATATATATATATATGTAAACATTTACTCAAGTATGTAAGAAAGTAAAATGACTAGTTATGATTATTAATTGGGTATGATGATGTATGTATATGTGTAGTAATAGAGTTATAAATTCATAGATATACTATGGATGTAATCGATTTGGTCTTTACGAGAATTAGTCTATCACCATATAAGATATTGGTAATGTATGATAGATAATTGTTGTCCAAAAATTATTTTGGGACATTATTAGATTGCACTTGAGACTAGTATGAGGTGATTATATATATATATATATATATATATATATATATATATATATATATATATATATATATATATATAAAAACTAGAGTTGTATAGGCAACCTTGGAATGTGTTCTCATTAATGATACAAAGGTTGTATCGACTATTTTAGGCTCTAATCTGAATTATTCTTTAAAATTCAGCATTAAGCAAGCTCAAAAATGTCATAATTGACTTTGGAGAATTAGGAAACTTTAGGCGTAACATACTACAAATTATGTCTTTAGTTCTCGGGACGTATCGGCACAATCTAAGTCAAATATGACATTAAGTTGGTATAAAATTCAACATATAGAAAATTGAGAGTTGATGTATTTTGAGATAGCCTTGATTTCATATTGAAACTAATGAGTGGATTTCATACATTGGTTATCTAGAAGTTGTGTATGTATATGAATTTAGTTTTCATTCATATTATGAACTTGTTTGTGTTTCTAACCATTTTTTATGGGTTCCATGATTGGAGTTTGCTAAATCTGAATTGCTAAGGTAAAGAAACGTTTCGGTAAGAAAGTTTCTTTCGTGGTTTCTTTGGTTATTATATATACACATGCATGTGTTATCGGTATTGAGAGTTGTTCCACCGAATGGGTCGGCGAACCTAGAAATTTTACGGAGGGTTGCTCAGGATCTTTTATTATAAATTATGAAAATTTTGAACTCCGGAATCAAAAGGAGTCCCTGTCAAAATTTTCAAGAAATTTTAGAGAGTCATCTTCGAAAAACTCGAATAATTGGTTATTCTCTATTTCAAGTTATTTAGCCAGTTATCTGACTTAGGCTCAAACTCTAAAAATCTTATATTTGGGTTTTAGATTATAAGACGCGTAAGACATATTTGCACATGCACAAAAGAGTAACAAAATATTAATATTTTATATTCCATGGTAAAGGGGTACAACTTTCATGTGTTTCAGAATTGTCCTACCAAATAGAATATTACCGTTTTAACGTGATGCCATGAGCAAACGAAATGGATACACTTGATTGGATATTTAATATTCCGCTAAAGACGGAACTACTTGTCGAACAGTATCCTCGTAAGCGTGTGGTGATTGTCACACTAAATGAGATACGAATCAGACCTATAATTCAACTTAAATTGTATGTTAGATAGGAATGTTTGTTAATTTATAGAATTACATTGGGTGGGAGAGAACATTTGGATCACACAGTCGAACTCTTATAATAAATAATTTTTTTTAAATGATCAGTAATGCCGACATCCCCATGGCCATGCGATTGTTTGAGGTGAGGCTTAGCCCACTGCACTTGAGGTTTTTTTTAGTAATAACTCAAGTAATTCGACACTTGTTAAATAATAAAAATAAAACTAGGGGGACTGGAATCTAAACACCACCCATTCAGCAAGTTACATGATCCCGATTATATGGAATTATTTTCAAGGCAATATGCGTTGTTGTGATCCAAAAACGTTCTCTAAATTATATTTGCATATAGAAAAATTGTGTTGCATTTTGTGATTGTGATTGTGCTTTTGATACAAATATAGAATAGGTTTGTTAGGAATAAAAATCTCATATTTCAAGTTTACACTTTAAATCTTCAAGCAAAATTTTCTCCAGTTTTCATATCAATTATTCATTTATCTTCTGATATAATTCTCTCTTGAAACTTTACATTTATTTTGATATTTAATTGTTCGTTCTTGATATAAGGGCTTGCTTGTCGTTCTGACAACCTATCTTTGTTTACTAGGAGAAGAAGATAACTCGGAAGAAATGCTTCATTTATATAGCGTTGATGAAGTTGATGGAAGATAATCTTTTGGGGGTAGTCAGCATACTTCTTTTTGTAGCTGAAATATGTAAATTAAATGTTTTGGAAATTCTGGAAGTCCGATGTGATTAAGTATGTACAAAGTATGTAATATATGATAAGTTTTCTAGATGCTTTGTACTTTATCTTAGAATTTACATGCGACAATCGCAAATACAAATGCTAGTGCATCGTATTGGTGCGTAGCCTGGAGATGTATTCATGTGCCAGATCTCTGTATTTTGGGAGCGGAACGGGATACGTCTTTTAGTGGTGGCCCATGTAGATCAAGATTTTTAGAAACCTATATAGGTTGAGCTTAGACCCTAAGTTATGTTCTTAGGAATGTCTAGAAAGAACCTTAAGATAAAAGTGTGGAGTAGTATTCCAATAAAGTTATTTGAGGGTTGATACCTTAGCCACATTTGCACCATAGAATAAAAATTATATGTTATTCTTTTTATTTATGGCTACATCTGAAATTTACTCGAGGTTACAAATTTAAGGTTTTCTGGGGTGTAGGTCATGCCTCGTTTTATGACATATACAGGTTTGGGGGATAGTAGACAAAGCCTTGATGGATATCATAACTATGTGAGGAGGAGATGGCGACTAGCGCCGGGTCAAATCATACTCGTATATGGAGTTCATTATGGAATACGCTATCCAGTAATTTAGGATATGGAAGTCAGAGCAGAAATATATTTTAAAATGATCAACTTCTATATCGTTATCATGACCCAGCGGTATGTCAATTTCAACTTAATGGCAAGTGAGTATAATGGTACTTTGCTAGAATGGAATGAGCTATACCCTGAGGCTATCATTTTCATGATTGAACGTGTATCTATCTAGTATGTAAAATATGATAAAGAGCGAAGTTTGTATATATTAAGGTTAGTAAGGTCTTATTGTAAATAGGGATATTTTGTCTGCTATTTCTCAAGCAACTGATGTATATATAGTGATCAGAAGGTAGAAAGGTTAGGAATGTAATATAATATATAAGATATCATGTATCTTTAGATGCATATGTGTATCACATTTTGATATAGTGAATGAAAAATGCAAGTTTCTTATTTGATATTTAATATTTTGCAATTGATCTTAACTTTGAAAATCTCTAATATTTGACTTCAGACTCGTACTATTTTTTTTAAAAAATTATCTCCTAATTTTCAGGAAATATCTTATCATTTCCGATCAAACCTCCTTGAACAATCAGAATCCCGAGCTACGGATATGTATAAAAAAATTTAAATTTTTTTTTAAACTAATGCTCAACAATTACACTTAGCATAAACCACATCTGCCAAGATGTTGGAATGGCTTGAAACAATATCGAATCCCAAGACCTTTGGAACAATCTTGGACTTTAGGAAATTAAATCCACTCGACCTTGATAGAACATAGAGTCCTATAGAAGCATGTCAATGGTTGAAAACAACTAAGGGATTGTTAAAAGGAGCCAAGATTAATGTCGAAGACGTAGTATCAGTAGTAAAGATACAACTTAAGGATGTAGCAGAGCAGTGGTGGAGTGCTCAGCATCCAGAAGAATCAAATAAAGTGATACTTTGAAAGGAATTTAAAAAGAGATTTGAGGAAAGATTCTTTCCTGCGACAGCAAGAATGGAACTAGAAAGGAAGTTCATTTACTTAAAATAGAACAAAACATCTGTAGATGAATATGCTGCAAAATTTACAAGATTAAGCAGATTTGCTCCATATATGGTGACTACTGAACAAAAAAAGATAGTCCAATTCGCGAAGGACTGGACGATAAATTGAAAGCACGTGTAGCACCATACCCATGCCAAACCTATGTTGAGGTAGTAGAAGCAGCAAGGGACCAGGAAAGAATGCAAAACGATAAATATGGTATAAATATTGGAGGACATAAGAGAGGATGGAAGACAAGATCCTCTCAAGCTAAAAATCAGTGGCAAAATTCAGTTAAACAATTTAACCAGGACAGAATAAAGTACCATCAATTTGTAATTTATGTGGAAAGACATGACATATAAAGAATGTATGTCGAAGGTTTTTAGGAAGTTGCTTGAAGTGTGGATCACCAGAACATCAGGCACAAAAACTGTACACGTCAACTTTCTGGAAGGTCTGGAATCCAAATTAATCTACAAGAATCTAGATCTGTCAATCTAGAATTCAACCCAAGGCCTATCTTACCAAGAAATGATGTTTAGACCCCTGATACATACAGCACCTTCAGCTCAGAACTATTTAACACCTGTGCATCAACAGAGACCACCTTTAGCATCGCAATTACCTCAATTTCATCATGTCCAGAAGATAAATCGGACATATAATAAGATCATAAAAAGAAGCATGGACATGCCTATATGATGGATGTCAATAAGGATGAATCATTAGGAGATGTGGTGACAGCTATTATACTCTTTTTTTTGTAAATATTTGATTCTAGAGTAACACTCTTCTATATATATGATATTGAGAATTCCTGTGCAAATGATATCGTAGAAGTGAATATGATATGTAGAGAAATCTAGTTAAACTTAGAGGCAAAATTTTCAGGGTTGATTGTTGTTATATCATATGAACAATTACAATATAGTACTTGGAATGGATTGGTTGACTCTAATTTTAACAATATAGAAGGTGATCAATAGAAAGTTATTTTGATGCATTGAAGCACATGAATTTGTTAGAGAGTATGAGAAATTTGATCTGAAGGAATTAGGAAGATTTGAATTGGTTCATTTTGGAATTTTTATCAGAGAGTGAAGAATTTCAAGAATTATGAATAAAATTAAATATGGTTCTTGACAAATTAGCAGGATTATCTTAACATCGATTAGATACCTAGAATTGTATATATTGATGAAAATGAGAAGAGGATATTCAGAAACAATATTCATACCTATTTAGGATCAATGTTAGTCCTACTATGTACTCTTTAATATACTACTTAGATATAACCAAATTTCGATGACGAATTTTAAATAAGGAGGGTAGAGTGTCTTACCATATATATATATATATATATATATATATATATATATATATATATATATATATATATATATATATATATATATATATATATATATATATATATATATATATTCCTAAATAAATTTTTTTTTAGTTAAAATCTACTCTTTATATTTTTAAATGAGTGATTTTTAAAATAAAAAAATTTATTTCAGCCCTTAGGAAGGATTTAAATTTATATTGTCTAGATTTTTTTTTCATTTAGATCTTTCATAAATTTATGCAATTGCATAAATTTTCTTAGCTACCTAACCTATTAGGTGACACATGGCTGAATGGGGAAGGAATTTGTGGCCTTATACGTGTGGGAAGGAAGAGAGCAATTTGGTGTTCCAACATCAAATACATCATTATGATGTCTATGAGATTTTTGTTATAGGTAGCATATATTCACCTCACCTCTCCCTTTACTTCACCTTTCCTTTCTTTTCCTCCACCGAACCATTCTCTCCCTCACTCTTTCTCTTTTTCCCTCTCCTTTACTTTCTTTCCCTTCTCTTTCCTCCTAACCTTGCTGCAGTTGCTTCTGTTGAGGCTGTTGTTGCCACTTCTTCCGCGACTGCTGCTGTCCCCGCGGTCGACGCGCACCGACGATGTCACGCCCCAGTCCCAAAATACGTAGGACTAGGAATACGTAACATGCCAGCTACGCATTCGACCAGACTCTGATCCGATTCGAATACGTATAAGCAGATTAGAAGGGTTACTATCTATAAATATCCATGCTCAATCCACAATGAACGGAATATACAAGAATGAGCTACTTGTGCTAAAGTCGGCCGCCAGTAACCCATAAGCTCGAATAGACTCGAGGAAGGAATATGAGTCTATAAAACTAGGCTATATCAGCAGATGAATAAAAAATATGAATAATAAACAATACTCCGAAAGAATGATATAAGTACCTGACACCAATTTCTGCATGACAAAGCAACACACATCAGCAACTCCAGTCAGGCTCCACAATGGTTTATGCTGCAAAACTGGCAAGGGACCAGGTCCTCAGAGAGACGTAACAAGGTACAAGAAATAACATGCCAAGATAAATGCAGTATATGAAATATATCAATAGGGCAAACTATGTAACCATCTAAGTAATATGCAAACGAGAGCAACATTAGACTCAGGCTGAGACCACTACAAGCTCTGTGTCGGGGAGCCAGTAGCAGTAATACTATATAGTTTTACTATGTAGTTACTATGTAGTTTACTATGTAGTGGAATATATATATAAAATTAGCCTGTAGCCTGTGTGTCTCTCCCTACCCAATGTAATCACACGTCTCATGTCCATGACACGCAAGATCAAAACTAATGCAGCAAGTCATATAATGTCTATAATATAATGTCTATGTCATCAATCCTGCAACCTACACAGAATCACCTTAAATATTTCAGAAAGATTCTGTCACATGAATAGTGTCAGGTGTCCTGGGTATAACGTACTTGATAATGCAAGCACTAGAATGTAAAGGGTCACGATATCCATCTCTAGGTGACGTTACACAACTCTGCGTACAGTGTTGGCACCCGACTATTAATCGGACGCTAAGTAATGTCACACGGTCCTAGGTTAAGCATGTACAACATATAAATAAGATAAGAAAATATGTAACAAGAACTGCAAGATTTGGCAAGGTACACTTGCCTGGGGGTTCTGGCTCCAACTGTAGCTCTGGTCTCAGTGAAATTTGCAGGTAGTCCTCCGGTTGCTGAAATAGACATCACCATCAGATTTAAAAAATATCAAATAGCTAGAAACGCCTGTCCTTGAGTCCAATTTGGACACAGGGGCAAAAATGGCCGTTTCTGGTCAAAGCGGGGTCCACATGTGGGCCGCTTTGCACCGAAAAATGTGTCAGAACCAATG